>JAQQSU010000560.1:0-20907 GCA_028627135.1 Pseudochirops cupreus | reverse complement strand
TACATATTTTAAATATATAATATTGAAACCTACTTATCAAAAAAAATTTTTAAGTTCACTCCAGGTGAAGAACCCCCAGACCAGATAAATTCCTTCCAACCTTAAATCCTACAATCTCTGCAAAACTGACCTTTAGTTTCAAACCCTGGAACTCAAGTCTGTTTAGATAGTATGTTACTTTGCCTAAGAGGAACATTCAGAGTATTATGTGCAATACAATGTAATGACTACAGTGCTGGATGTGGAGTCAACAAGAACTGAGTTCAAATCCCCATTAGATTCTCCAGGATAATCATCATCTCACCTTTCTGAGTCTGTTTCCTCATCTGCAGGATGGGGATAACAGAAATACTTCACAGGGTGATCTTGACTATCAAATGCAATAATATAGAAGAGTTTGCAAATCTTACAGATGTTTATAAAAACCAGCTATTTTAATTATTAATAAGCAATATCTGTTGAGAAAGGTCTAGAGCTAATCATATCAAGAACTCCTCTTCTATCGAGAATAATTATTACAACTACTCATACGGAGCAACTTTTCCAAACTGCTCATTCATGGGACATATTAAGGTTGTATTTTCCTTTAGATAACTCTTTTGTTGTTTTAAATAAAATTTCATTTCTTATTTTTATAAAAAAAAATTTTAATAGTCCGTTTTTTGACTAACTGTACCTTCAGATTGAAGAAAAAAAGGAAAAAATCAAAGTAAAAGAACCAGCCTGACTCATAGTTAATTTTATTCTTTTCCTATCCTATTAAAAAAAAAACTAAAACAAAACAAACTTAGGAAAGGGTTCTTTTAAATATTTATGATGTTTCCTTTTTAAGTAATACTATTATTTCATATATCAAAATTATGCTGATGAGTGATAATGAAAAGTGAGCACTGGAGCAAAATGATATTTCAAACAAGGTCAGGCAACGCTAAGGCGTTGGACATGCCAAGACTTAGCTGAAAGTTGTATCAGACAAACTCTCTGGCAACATACAAATCTCCTGATTACTGCAGCATTAATGATTGGCGGCAAATGAATAAACTTGGCAAGTAAATAAGAAGGAAAGGTGGAAAAGGGGAAAGAGAGAAAAAAGAGAAAAAAGTAGAAGGGAAAAGAAAGGAAAAAGAGACCCAAGTTGAAGTAAACTGTGTTATCTTAAGAAAAATAAGGACTTCAGCGGAGCCCAGAGTGGGTTCTCACTGTACAATCAGCACATTCCGCTCAACATCATCAGCGTTAGTCATCATCTGTTGTTAATACAGCTACTCTTCTCCGTGGGGTAGCAATAACTTACCATCACTGCTTTATGGGAGGAGAAGCTGGAGATCAGGGAAATGGAATGCCTCAGTTCCAAGATTACACAATGAATTAGTAGCTAGAGCAAGACCTCCCAAGTCTGTGCCGAGCCATAGTATCTATACTCCTTTTTTAATGGGTCCTTCTCTCTCAAGCACGCCCTAACAAGTTCTATTTATTGTTCCATCACCCAAGCTATAAAAATATTGTGGAGCATGATCACCAAAAAGCTCTCACACTTTCTGCTGCCTTCTCATCACAGATCTTCCTGATACTCTTTTACTCTTTTTGTCCCCTACCTCTACACTTTGTGGTTGTTGTGCTGTTTCAGTCATGTTTGACTCTCCATGACCCCATTTGGGGTTTCCTTGGCAGAGATACTGAAGTGGTTTGCCATTTCCTTCTCTAGCTCATTTTACAGTTGAGGAAACTGAAGCAAACAGAGCTGACTGACTTGCCCAGGGTCACACAGCTAGTGTCAGAGGCTAGATTTGAAATGAAGTTTCCCCTAGCCACTGGACCACCTAGCTGCCCTACTCTATAACTAGCTTCCTTCTAATTCTCTTCCCCAAACACTCCTGACTTCCCATTCCTTCTTTTCTTACTATCTCTTAGAAGTAGCATGTTATGTTAAGAAAAGTTCTAAACTTAGAGTCAGAGGACCTGTATTCAAATCCCAGTCCTCCTATTTATAACCTTTGTTTGTGTCTCTAGATATGTCACTTAACATCTCTGGACTCTTGGATTCCTTTGTAAAAATTAAGGAAGTAGACTGTATGATCTCCAAGGTGTCCCTTGTAACTCAGGGGCAAGTCACTTAGCATCTGAGTCTCATATTTCATCATCTGTAAAGTGAAGGGATCCAGCTAGATCAAGCATTGCTAACTTAGAGTCACAGGAGTTTGTGGACTTGGATAAAAAAGATATATAACTTTCTTTTCAATAACCTCTAACTGAAATTTAGTATTTTCTTTTATTATGAATGTTGGTGACAAATCGCAGTAGTATTAGCAGGTCTTATGACTCTGTCAATAACAGAAATCTCAGATATATTCACATCACATTACAGCTGTTAAAAATATCTCAAAATATCCTTTATGCTAGTTACTACTCCAAAATCAATGTAGTTATTAGATCACTGCTACACTGCCTCTGACCTCAATCTTCCTTTCTATAGATTCTATTTCAATAGAATTGGTTTCCTTGGCAATTCTATGCATTTTCTTAAAATACTTAAAAACAGAAAGAAGTCCGTCCAGAGACTTCATTGAGGGGCCAGAGGGGTCCATGACACGTTTTTAAAAAACCTCAGACTAGATGATCTCTATGATGCCTTCCAACTCCAAATTCCAATAATTAATTTTTTGGTTACTTTTTTGTTTTGTTTTGGTTTGGTTTTAGTGCCTACACATTTCCTTATTCATTTAATGCTTTATTCATTTATAAGATTCTCCAAAACTTTTTTATTTGTAAAACTGCAGCAGGGAAATGAACAAGTTGAGCTTTTAAAATTAACCAGTCTGAGGCACCCTCATGCCTTGAATTGAAATAGCCCAGAATGGTGAGCTGTCTCTCCACTTCATGAAAACTGAAAGTGATTTTCTAACAAAAGGAATGGCACCTATCATACTTTTTCTGTTCTGTGCTATTACTCTTTTTTATCTTTATCATATCAGATAGATTGATTATTATCATGTATATTGCTGTTAGGGTATCTACAACTATATTTATTCATATTTTTATCTATTGTTTTATCCAAATATTCTCCATTCTAAAATGAGAGACTCAGAAAAGGAAGGTGGAAAAAGGACAAAGTGATACAGGGACTTACCAAAAGCTTGTTGTTTTTAGTCTTTGTCTTTTGTCTTTTCTCCCTCAACTTTCAGATTTAGAATTTAAGACCAGAGAATTTTGAGAGCCCCAGATCACTGATAAACGATCTTCCAAAAACATCAGAGGTACCTTGCTCTCCAAAAGGGTTCTTTCCTGGCTAAGCCCCCAGCAGCTTCAACAATTTACTTCTCACCAAGTAACAGACTGGAGGAGTCAGGGCGGAGAGAGATAAGAATGAAGAATAGAAAAAAGCAGCTGGACAAGAATAGAGGAATGGATAATGACTCCCTTCCTCTAACCTTATTCAGTGGGATGAAACCCATGCTGCTCATTGCTCCCGCTGATAACAAAGCACAATCTGCTTTATGTTCAAAGTATTCCCTAAAGAAAGTCCTTTGCCTCCAGCTGTGAAAATAATTGATGTCTTTAATGTTCCTAAAGAAACAAGCCTTTGATGGAAGCATGGTTATATTATTCAATAAGTGAAAAATTATAGATGGGGACAATTCTGAGGGATAAGCATTATTTTTTCTTCTTAAAATTAAGATGGGGAGAAAATATAAATATAGAAAGTATAAATATAAATTATTCATAGAAATTTAACTAACCTTTTAGTATCTAAGGAGAGTAATAAAGTTGTACAGATCAACACCGTTGGTCCAGCTTCTATAATATAAATTATTATATGTAATATAACACTGCATAAACAAAGTTGGGATTTTATAGGAAAACACTTTAATTACTGGAGACCAAATATAGACCATACTTATCCCCAGAAAATCACAAACCTACGTGGGACTTGACATCAAGAGGTCGCTAGCTGGTCAGTGGGTGCTAGACTTGGAATCAGTAAGACCTGAGTTTGAATCCTTCCTCATGCATTTACCAGCTTGGCAAATCACCTAACCTCTCAGCCTCAGTTTCCTCATTTGTAAAATAAAGATAGTAAGAGCACCTGCGTTTCTGGTTTGTTCTGAGGATTAAGTGTGGCATCACACATAAAGTATGCACTGAAAACCTAAATCGCTTAAATTAATGCTACGTATAACAATGATAATCATTAATATTATCATCAATGGATATCTACGCTTTTTAAAGGAGATCTATTGCAACCTTTTATGGATGTAGTTCATGTTCAAGGAACCCTATATTCAAGGCAATATGGTACCAGACACTTACCACTGTACAAGAATTTCTTCAGTACCTGAGATTTTAAGACTGTTCCTTTGTTCTTAAAATGTCAACTCACCCTTTAAAAATTATTCAGCTACATACACTAGAAGTAGAGGAAAGATGATGCCCAAGTTCACATTTTTAAAGTCTCAAGTCTTCACCATATAAAGAGACAAACAAAAATACATTCTATACAAAGTACTTAGTCCATAGGTCTATGTAACAAAGCACATGATATCATTGACAAAGAAATGTGTATTTCTTATGCTACCATTGAGATGTCTCTAATACTTTGGTAATTCTTTGAATCAAAACTCATAGCTTGATATTCTAGGAACCAATTCATTCTGAGCACTGATTCTGTTCCATTTGAGCTTACTAATCAATAGATAAAAAGAAAAAAGTTAGGTACAAATGATCTCACTAACCAGAAAAGGCAGATTTGCCACTAAAAATGACATCATCTTTTCCCCCCTCAATACTATGTAACCTTCCCCTGACTTCATGATTACCCTTGATTGCTTCACTCTCAAACACCTTTACATGTAGTAGATAGAGGACTGGACCTGGAATCAGGAAGATTTCAGTCTGGATCCCACTTGGGACATTAACTACTTATGTAACCACAGACAAGTCACATCTCTGAACTCAGTTTCCTCATATGTATAATGGAATTACAAACACTAACTTCACATGGTTGTCTGAAGGGCCAAATGAGATAACATGTAAAGTGCTTTGCAAATCTTAAAGTGCCATATTATTATTACTGATAATAGCTGCTGTCAATATTACTCAGTGAGCCAAAAGTATTATTTCTGCATTAGAAAAGAATGTATGTGTATGTATATATGAATACATACACAGTTACTATAGATAGCATATATATGTTCTTTTCTAAGGCTGAAATAATGAGACACACACACCTATGTAAACATGCCAAATACTAGTAGTTCAAAGAGGAATTTAACTTGGCTCCAGGATGAATTGTGTTCCTTAAGAAACAGAGAACATTTATTTAGAATTTAGTTTGCTCAGCTTTGATAACGCAATCAAAAATGTAAAAGGCAGCCTCAAACAATGGAGATGTGTGCCCAGTTGAGAAACAGAAAGAACTCAGATCTCAAAGCATAAAAAGACATTTTCAAGATTAATAAAGTGCCAGTGATGGGGCAGGAAAAACTTTTAAGTCATAAATTTTGAGCTTATTACATTCCAAAGGAAAATAAGTCCTATGAAAAAATTTGAGCAAAATAATTCCAACTGAGATGTATAAAAATTATAATTAAGGTGGCATATTGATTATGTCTAGTCAGTTTAGATATTCTCAGTAGAATGCTACATGAAAAATCCACTAAAGATATTTTGCTACACTGTTCTAGGTTTCCCTGTACATACGGACAGAATAAGTCTAAATACCTCTCAGTAGAAAATAAACTGCAACAGAAATATTTGAAGGTCTTTTTTTTTTTTACCATCATTCCCCAGACAAATCTAAAGCTTTAGCAAGCTACTTAACAAGTTATTTTTTTTAAAGGGTTTGGAGTAGGAATGGTCTTCAGAAGCCCTCCAGTACAGTGTCATTTTCAGATTATAGAAGAGAATGCAGGGGCCATCTAACATAACCTCATTTTACAAATGAGATAACTATGGTTCAGGGAGAAGACACTTGTCCTGAGTCACCCAGGTCATGAGTGGTAAAGCTGGGACTCAAATCCAGATTTAGAAACTTAAAACCCAGTATGCTGTTCCATCACTGGTCCTCATCCTAGGTTTACCACTAGGATGCAGCATGACTTTGGATAAGTTACCCTCCTAGGTCTCACTTTTATCATCTATAAAATAAGGTTTGTGTGACCTTGGGCAAATCACTTAACCCCAAATGCCCTCCGAAAAACAAAAATAAAATAAAATAAAATGAGAAGGTTTGAATAGTTAAACTCCAAGGTCTCTTCCAAATCAAAAATAATCAATCATTATTACATATTAATATGAATATTATATTAATAAATATAAAAATTAACACAAATATTATATCAATAATAATTCTATAGCAGAGGCACAGAGGGATGGATCTGTAATTTAAGGAGATATAGTTGTGATTCTGGGCTCTGAATCTCACTTGTTGTTAGAAAAGTCACTTTATCACTCAGGGCCTCAATTTCTATATCTGTAAAATAAGGTCAAATCAGATAATATGAAAGTTCCTTCCCAGCACTGATAGTCCATAAATATGATTCTATAACTTTTCTACTCATAAGTCTTCTGTCCTGAGGACTTTTTTTACAGGAGAGGGTGAACAGAGGGGAGAGAATTTAGAGGAGGAAAAGGAGGAGGAGGAGGAGAAGAAAAAAAAGAAGGAGGAGGAGGAGTAAGAGGAGGGAAGTAAGAGGACGAGGAGGAGGAAGAGGAAAATTACAAGAAGTATTTATTAAGTGTCTATTATATGCTGGGCATTGTGCTAAGTATTTTACAAACATCATCTCATTTTATCCTCACAACAAAACTGTAAGGTAGGTGCTGTCATTATCCCTATTTTATAGTTGAGGAAACTGAGACAGACAGAGGATAAGTGACTTGCCCAAGGTCACTCAGACAATAAGTATCTGAGGCTGGATTTGAATTGCAGTTGTTCCAGACTTAAGGCCCAGGACTGTATCCTCTTCATTACCTTGCTGCTTTAAGGAGGCAGTGTGGTATGGATGACAGAACACTGGTTTGGGGATCAGCAGTTCTAGGTTCGAATTCTACTTGTGTCAATTTCTTCATCTGTAAAATAAGGGAGTTGGCCTAGATACCCTTTATGATCCTGTTCAGGTATATAACCATAATTGTACAAGGATGATTTGCAGAACACTTGTAGCTCTGCCTTGGTAAAGGAAATTTACTCACAAAAAGTTCATATACGCCAAAGAAACAGGTTTAGACCAAATACACACACATGTGTGTATGTGTGTATGTATGCATGCATGTATGTATATGTATGCGTGTATATATGTATATATACACACACATACATGTGCATATATATTGTGTACACACATGCGTGTATATATGTGTGTATATAAGTGAATAGGTATATATACTATATGTACATATAGATGATGCCATTTCAAAAGGAGTTTTTGTTTAGTGAAAAATTCCCATCTTGGTCAATGGTCCTCTTATTGCAAGCAATGCTCGCTACTGCAACAGAATAACAATAAACCTAGGAACTGAGATGTGCCTTGGAGTCCACTGTAAGCCCCTTTTCTCTCCATAGCAAAGAGGGCTCCCTTTGGAACTTTTCATGACACCTAAGTATGGAATCAGGAGGAGACACAGAATCTAAGTTTCTTTGGGACTGCTTCCCACCAAGCTATTTCATTGCCTAATTGACAGGAAGATTTTGTTCAGAATACTTACCATTCCTGCTGGGTTTGACAATAACATTCTCGATGAGGTCTCAGGGAACATATGGAAAGGTTATAAGACTAAAGATTGTCAGAACACTTTCATTCTGATCAAGGCCTTTAGAAAAGTTTTTTTTCTTTTAAACTATAAACACAAGTTTCACAGTTCTAGCTGAAGTTGCTGAGACACCCATGTATCAGCACTTTCTTTTACATCCCCAAAATATTTTAAATTGTTCAATCTTAAACTGCTGTTTATTTAAATTCTTGGCCACCTCCTATCCTGTCACAAAAGATGATCAGAGTCTCTATAACTCCCATAGAAAATAATAAATCATTCTCCACATGATAATAGTGTAAAGGTCACCAGACATGACTAGGAACTACAGATTCTAGTTTAGACTCTAATTATATCATCATTTTTGGAAATGAATAACTCCTCCTCTCTGGTCCTCAGTTTCCTCATCAGTAAAACTCAAGGGTTGAATGATATGACTTCTATAGCTCCTTTAGGCTCTGAAATTCTGTCATCTTGCTTCCTTTATGCCATGTATTGTGTGAGATGTCAATAATATTGTTGAAATTTCTCACAGTGGATGAAAAATAAAAGAAAAATGAATCCCAAACTGCCAGTACAACCACCTGCTGAGTCTGCCAGAGAGGTTGACCCTGCTGGGAAGAAAAACACCACCTTCCTCAGCATGGTATCCATGCCTGAGGACAGCAAATAATAAAGATAATTATGCGATGCAACTTAATTAGAAACCTGCCCCTAGCTACATTCATTAGTTGTGATTAACCACTGCTAACACAAAAACACATTACATATTCATATTCATATTATTATTCTAGACATGCAAAGAAGCAGAAAGATGCACTGAAGTAGACCCCCAGAATCAGGAAGAAAAAAAAAGGCTTTTTTTTTTAAATTTGTAGCTTTCATTCCACTCAAGTACTAGATTCAAAGTAGGGAATAATTGAGCATAAGTGCATGTAAAATTATCCACACTCAGTCTTCATCATCTAGAAGACTGTAACAGGAAGATGTATCTTTAAAGTAGTCTGTTTAATAAGAATTTTAGAAAACAGTATCTATCTAACTCTACATTCCTTCTCTTCCTCTCCTTGCCACCAGCCAGCAGGATTAGGGCTGTATCCCCTAGTGATCAGTAGTGGAGACTTTGCCAATGATCAAGCTCCAGTGCAAATCAGAATATGGCAAATGGCTCTTGCACTACCAGATTTGGGAAAGGGAAGAAGGGGGTATGTAATTTACATATTCAGTGTTAGAATCTCCTCACTCACAGCAAATGCTGCGATTCTATGTCTCAGTCACAGCAGGACTTCTTTTTCTCATAATCTTAGCATCCCTAAGCTTCTTCTTAGCAGCTGGCAAACATTGATGCTATCCAACTTCCTTTGCCATATACACTATGTCTCCGTTTTCCAAGAGCCTTTCCTGGACATCAGATGTTGATGTCCAGGTTTTGTGGTACAGTCACATAGGTCCCAGGAACACAGTCTCATGGGAAATGGAGTTCTGAGAACTTCTTTCTGGTCCATCTTCAAGGCCTTGTGGAAAACGTAGTCTTTCCCTTAGAAATGACAATTTCGAAAATATAAGGGCTCTCTAGTATTGGCCATGGGCAGAGCTACTTGGGCTGTCCTGTTGCACTGGAAATGAAGGTATAGCTGGAGTATGTGGAGAACGTATTTTTGAGTGTGATGCAATTGGTGAGAGCCTCTTGAAAAATTATGCTTAGGCACTTAAAATTTATACTTAGGCCATTGTAGAATTCTTCATATAACTAAGATTAATAATTCATCATTATATAGTTGCTTAAAGTCTACAAAGTACATTCCTCCTAACAATCCTGTGAGGTAAGTAGCATGAGTATTATTGCCTTCATTTTGTGGGTGAAGAAACTGACACTGTGAAGTTAAGGCACTTTCCTAGTCATGCAGCCAATATCAGAGAAAGGATTTAAACTGAGGCATCTCCTTACACTAACTAGGTCTAACACTCTTTACACTATGCAGACAAATCCTTAGTAGAATGCTTGGGACTATAAAAAGTAAGGAAAGATTCTGAACATTTAGGGAAATAAATGGTTGTCTGAATTCTAGTTTTATCCTTCTCATCTCTCTACTGCCTAAAAATTAAAATTCATCTCCATCATTCCTTTGGACAGATAAAGATCCTAAAGTAAGTTTGCACTTCTAGAAAATGAAGACAAAATATGTCTGTCTTGTAAAGTTTTTTTGGGGGGGAAAGGGGAAAAGGGCAGGGCATTTGAGGTTAAGTGACTTGCCCAAGGTCACACGGCTAGTTAGTGTGTCTTGTAAGTTTTAATAGCCAAACACAAATTATTCATGGCTTGTTCTCCCTAATATTTTCTCTTAGATGAAAATGGAGAAAATAACTATCCTACTCACTCTACCATAAATTTATACACATATCAGATAAGTAAAAATTGTTATTTCCAAAACTGAAGTACATATTGACAGACAATTATGCCTGCTTGACACTTCTTATTTTCACCTCAAGCCGAAACAAGCTTAGAATTATAGAATGTTAATGGCAAGAAGGGTTTATCCCTTTGATTTTACAAATGAGGAAACCAAGAGCTAGGCTGGGCAAGTGACTTACTCGTGTTTGGAGATGATCTGGGGCAGTCCAAGTCTCTTTTGGATCCCAGTAAAGTATTTATTTTAGGTCAGATTAGAGAAGCATTTCTCAAACTATGTGACCACAGATCCCATAAAGCGGTCCAAAGAGTTCCTTAAAGAAAAAATATCATGGCTGACAAGTACCTCTTTAACTTTCCTGTCAATGCTGTTTGTACATAGACTCATTCTCTAATGAAAGGAACCATCACTTTGATTCCAAGCAATTGCACTGGCACCAAATGGCTAAGAAATTGTCAAATAACACTAGAGCTGAAAAAAAAACCCAGGTATCCCATTCTATAGATGGTGAGATGGTAACAGGTTTCTTTCTTATGATCTCAGTATGTTATATTGCCAAATTTTATGACAGCATTATCCGGTTCTAGCAATATAGCAAAAACATTCAAAAGCAACGTATAGTAAGTAACTAAGTAAAATAATTCAAAGAATGCCTCAATATCAAGTAACAAGGAAAATAAAAGTATACAAAGATAAGTCCTTTTAATCATATTTGGGGTGTGTTTTCAGGTCACAAACTAAGGCTATGAATTCAGCCTTTTTATAGGAAGAATCATGTTTAAAAAAAAAGATCTCACTTTCAAGTTTGCTTTCAAGAACAGAGGCTATCCTAGGTATATAATAATAAATGGATTATTTTGCCTGTTCTAGCACAGGAAGTGTTTAATGAAGGTCAATGTACTCTGAATTATGGCTCATAACCCAAAAAAAAAGGAAGATACTAAATCTATGACATTCTTTTTGTTTTATTTTTTAAAAATTATTTATTTATTTGGGGCATTCTTTTCTTTCTAAGTTTTTTTTTTAGTTTTTAAAAATTTTTTAAATTAACTTTTGTTTATTTTTAGTTTACATCATTCATTTCCACAAAATTTTGAATTACAAATTTTCTCCCCATATTTCCCTACCCACCACCCCAAAACAGCAATCCCACTGTATACCCCCTCCCCCAATCTGCTCTCTCCTATATCCTCCCCCATCAGCCCTTTGACTTCCTGATAGGGCAAGATGGATCTCCCTATCCCAGTGCCTGTATATCTTATTGTTGCATGTAAATAATAATAATAATAATTTTTTCTAAACATTTTATTTCAAAACTTTAAATTTTAGATTCTTTCCCTTCCTCCCTCATCACTCACCCCCACTGGAAAGACAAGTAATTCAATACAGGCCATATATGTGTAGTTATGCAAAACATTTCCACAATGGACATATTGTGAAATATTGACTATATTTCCCTCCATCATATCCCGCCCCCCACTTGTTCTATTCTCTACTTTGCCCCTGTCCCTTCACAAAAGTGTGTGCTTCTAACAGCCCTCCCCTCCAAACTGTCCTCCCCTCCATTATCTCCCCCTTCATCCCTTCCCCCCTACTCTCCTGTAGGGCAATCTATCACATATTCTTGAAAAACACTTCTGTAAGTATAATACGTAATGGAAATTAATGGTTGGAGAAGACAAAGGAAAAAAGTGAGTAAAATTTATATTGATAGCACTTCCATTACTACCCAGGGCTTAGGGGCATCTCTTAAAGCATCACCAGGAGAGTCTTATCCAAACAACCCTGCACATAGCTAAATTTACCCAAAGGACAACCTCTCTGGATCTACATACATACATACATAACACATACATGTATGCATGCATACATATACATATATGAAATACATATATACATGTGTATATTATAGAAATATATTAAGTATATATACATGCATGCATGCATGTGTGCATACATACATATCCTGGATACACGCATATATTTAAAATGTCACATATATCTACTATATTTGAAGCAGCATGATGTATTGATTAAACAAGAAGCATTTATTAAACCTTATTATGTGCCAGAATTTGTGCTCATGTTAGAGATACAAAGAAAGGTTAAAAAAAAAACCATGGTCTCTACCCTCAAGGAGCTCACATTCTAATCCAAAGCACAAACAACTATGTACACAAAAGATATATCCTGTATAAAAGGGAGGTAATCTGAAAGGGAAGGTACTAAGAGTGGGAAGTAGGGAGAGAGGTAAAGACTGCTTGGAGAATGAATCTTGAAGGAAGCTAGATGAGCCAAGAGGGGAGAGATGAGTGGGGAGAGAATTTAAAGCATAGGAGGACGCTAATGAAAAGGCACAAACTTGGGCAATGGAAACAGCAAGGAGGTCAGTGTTGCTGGATCACTGAGTGCAGAATAGAGTAAGATATAAGAAGATGTGTAAGGTAGAAAGGGGCAGGTTAGGAAAGATTTTTAAAGTCAAACAAAAAATTCTATATTTGATCCTGGAAGTAATAGGGAGCCAGTGGAGTTTATTGGTGAGAGAGGGGAATGACATTGTCAGACACGCGGTTTATATCTATTACTTTGGTGCAGAAGAGAGGTTAGAACAGAGTGGGTTAAGAGTTGAAGCAGGTAAACCAACTAGCAGGCTATCACAATTGTTCAGAAATGAGGGGATGAGGGTCTGTACCAGGATGGGACTGTGTGAAAGGAGAGAAGAGGAGAGAAGGGGAAATGGAGAAGAAATGTTGCAAAGGTTTGTTGCAAAGGCAATAGGACTTGGCAACAGATTGGATATGGAAGGTTAAGGGTGAGCAGCTAAGAATGACCTCCAAGTTGCAAGCCTAGGTGATCAGAAGGATGATGGCGTCCTTGACAGTATTAGGAACGTTCAGAAAAGAAGAGGGTTTGGGGAGAAATCTAATGAGTTCCGTTTTAGATATTCTGAGGTTGAAATGCATATAAGACATCCAGTTATATTGTGGAAAAAGCACTAACCTTGAAGTGAGAAAAATGTGGGTTTGAAGCCTGCCTCAGAAACTGCTAAGCAAGTCACTAAATCTCTCTAGGACTTAGTTTCCTAATCTGTAAAATTAGTGGGTTCAACTAAATAACCCTTTCAGCTATAAATCTAAGATTCTTTATTCTGTCAAACCGCATATGGATCAAATAACCAACAGGGACAGGAGACAGGGGTGACAAGTGAATGTATTCCAAAGAATATCCTAACTGTGTCCATACACATTCAGGAGCTCAAGTTGCCTTAACAGAAATGAGGGATGCAGTTCAGTGGGGGGAAATAGGGGAAAAAATAGTTTTATTGACATTCCACCAATAAAAAGATTTTTTAAAGGCAAAAAAAAAAACCCTTCCACAAAGCTATTAAATTTTAGCTTTAAGCTAACGTGAAGGGGGAAGACAAAGTGAAGGAGAATGAGTGTGGGGAATCTCAACATGCAAAACTTTCAGGTGAGGACACTGGCTTATTTACTAGAAAGCACCTGGCTATCAGCATACCACTTCTTTTCTCTTTTGCAAAAAAAAAAAAAAAAACAACAAAACAACAAAACAGGTTTTTTAATTTGTACCTTGAGTCCAATATCACACTGAAAAATGTCATAACTTTTTTAGAAAGGAGAGGGGAGGAAGCCAAGAAATGAACATTTGAAATCTTTTTTAATTAAAAAAAAAGATTTTTAGATGACAGGTACTGTTTACATGCCATATTTATTTATAATAAAGACTGTCACTTAAAAAAATAACTTGAAAATAGTTAGGCATGAATAGGAAACTAAACTTGTGAACAAAATAGTTAACTATTTGGCTTTTTTCTTTTACAGAATTTGCCTCTTCCAGGGATCATAGACAAGGCTTCTATATGATGCTAACATTTTTACTCATTCCCATTACAGTTTTTTCCACCACACCTTCTTTGGAATGCCTCTAGTCCCAGCCAAGCATAACCCAGCCAAATTCACTCCATAGTAAATGACCATTACAGTGAAATTAACTGATACTAAGCAACATTGATCTCATTTCATCATTCCAAAGATGAAACCAGAGTAGGCAAGAGTTTTATTCAACACAATCAAAAACAAGTTTGAAAAGCCTTCTTCCACCCCCGCCCTTTTTTCTCTCAAAAAGCCTACAAAGAATCATTCTTCTTTTCTCTCTTTTTTGTGGCATAAAACATCCTGCTTGAAAGACAGTTGAAGTTCGACAGATTTTGAGAAGCTATTCTTTCACCTTTGAAGACATGAATGCAAATTATGGTTTTGTCCAAGGAGTGAAAATGAGCTTGACAACTGTCTTCCAGTACCCTGTTGGCACTCAGAGCAGTTGGCAATCTGGGCCCTAAGATCTACATTGAAAAATAAGAGCTTTACCCATGTTGAAAAGCTAGATTGGCATCTGTCCACACTATACTTTGCCATCCCAAGCATCTTTCTCCCTCTTGGGGCAATACATTCCCTGACAAAAGGTGAATAGGAAACCCATTTTCTTCATCATGAATAAATGTGCATTATGTTGCTTATGAAAATCTCATCTCTAATTAGAATTATACTCTCTTAAGATTAAAAAAAAAAGAACAGGACCCTACTCTTTCTTACACTGAATAGCTGTACCTCATTAAATTTCTTCTTCCCTAACATTCAGCAAATTGTTTCCAATGACTCCATCTGGTCTCTAGGCAGAGCTCCTTACAATGACAAAGGCGGGATAACAACTCCATTAAAGTGGGGAGCTACAATGACCAATTCCCTGAGGGGATGTGATTATTCTGATCTTAGATTGATGAACTATTTATCTAAGTAAGGAAACAAATATAAAGATTCATCAGAGGAAAACAAAAAAGATGAGAAAGTAATTATAAGTCAGAGAGAAGAAGAAAAGATTATGCATCTTCTCTGACAGGAGACTGACCCAAGGTCACAGTTATTATGGAAATTTGATACAACTTTACAGAGAAGCCCTCTAAAAATTCTTAATTCAACAGGACATGAAAATAAATTCAAAGTGCACTGATTTTGGTTAAAGGTCTCTTCATAACAGAAAATTACAATGCAAACTATTGCCAATACAGAGCGGGGGAAGGGGGAGAACTATAAAAAGCAGGATGAATATAAACTAGATTAACTACTTGTCATACTCCACAGGCTAACTATCTCTCTTTACAGCAGGGTCTTGTGTATATAACCTATCTCTGGCTTTATTATTGCTCCCTGAATGTGTCCCATTATTTGCTGAATGATATAATTTTGTCAGAAGTTCCTATTCCCATTTTGTTGCCTTGCTTATTTAAAGATGTCCAAGGCTGACCCACACAGACCTACTAATGCTCCAGTCCCACTATATTTTCCACCAGTGTCCGAACAGATAATGGTAAGAACACACACTCAATCATATTCTTACCTTAGGGCTTTCTGTTCCAAGAGGCTGCTCTGTAGGACCTCACGAACCTAAAAGTAGAAAAGTATTCTATTTACCAAAGAATCAAACACAATTTTGAAAAGGAGAAAAAAAAAAACAATTATTGTAACAATATTACACACATTTTCAGTCAATAATCATTTCCAGATTTGGTACTTTGCTAATCTGACTTCAGGTTATAAAACTGAACATAACAGAATTTGCAGCCTTCATTCATCCTGCTAAATTCCTATTCCAGTACACTTTAAAAGTGTGTGTGTGTATGTGTGCGTATGTGTGTGTGTATATGTATGTGTGCGTGTGTGTGTGTGTGTGTATACACTACATATTTTCTTTTTTTTCCTCCTTTTTGGAGGGGGGAAGGTAGGGCAGTTGGGGGTAAGTGACTTGCCCAAGGTCACACGGCTAGTTTTTTGTGTTAAGTGTCTGAGGCCAGATTTGAACTCAGGTACTCCTGAGTCCAGGGACAGGGCTCTATTCACTGCATCACCTAGCTGTTCCCCTATACCACATATTTACAAAGAACCTGGAAGTGGCAGATAGGAGGCTTTCATTTTTTTAAGGTGTAATGGCTTTCTATTCCCAAATAAGTGTCACTTGCTGTTACATTCTTAACTATTTGTTGGCCAGTCATCACAGAAATATGATGATGTTCTAAAAGTCATGGTGGTTGTGTGAAGTAAAGCTGGGAAGCTGGGTTGATGCTAGATTGTGAAAGCATTCAAATGCCAGGCTATACATATATATATATATATATATATATATATATATATATATAACACACAGGTCCCTATTCAAATGCATGGACTTTAGTGGATTTTTTCTGCTGGGTCACAATTGGCAAATTCTTCTTAAAGTAACCAAAATACATTATTTTGATTTAAACCCATTCCATTTTGACAGCTAGGTGGCAGAGTAGATGGAATGCCAGGCCTGGAGTCAGGAAGACCTAAGTTCAAATTAGCCTTGGAAACATACCAGATGTATGACCTTGGACAAGTCACTTAGCCTGTTTGCTTCCATTTCCCCATCTGTAAAATGGGGGTAATAGCACCTATATCACAGAGTGGTTGTGAAGGTCAAATGAGATAACAATTAATTATAGAGTACTCAGCACAGTGCTGGCACATAGTAGGTGATATAAATGGTAGTTATTATAATTAACTCAAGAAATAATGTAGCCTCAGAAAATTCAGAGCTGGAAAGTACCCTAAGAGATAATATATTTCAGACCCTCGCTCAAGGCGAAGGGTCATGATGCCCAGAGGAAAAAAAATGACTTTGCCTAAGGTTCCACAAGTAGCAAATGACAGAGTAGGGATGAAAATTCAGTTCTAAACTCAGTGGGGTTTTTTTCCACTACATGACATACAGAAAAAGTTTGCTTACTTTCCAGCACTCAGGATACTTCCAAATAAATAGCAGAAGCCCAGCTAATGAAGACTAACGCTAAACCATATCCTATGCTAAATTGGAAGAGGGTTTTGATCTAGGCTCTAGCAAAGTTCAACAAAAGTCAATAACTTTTACTCCTTATTCCAAAGGCCACTCATCCCCCAAATATGGCCAAGGAGATGCACAGTCAAGGCCACATAAAGGGAGAAAGAGGAAGTTGGCATTCTGCCCCTCTCCTTCCCAGTCCCAGACCGTTCAAAACATCAGTATTCTGAAGCAGAGAAGATTCAGAACAAAGGAAACTGTCTCTTCACCAAAAGACTTTCAATCTGAAGACAAGAAAGAATAAAGAGCAGGATGAAACATTGACCACAGAGGGCAGTTTGGCAGATGGTAGGGCAAAGGGCAACAGGAGCTGAAATGCTCAAATTCTTCTCCCAATAACAGGTGGGTTGTATGGAGGGAGGGGAGAGGAGGGAAGCATAGGAAGAGAGAGAAGGGTATAAAGTTTAGTGCCTCAAAATCCCCTTCTCAAATAAGAAATGACTGTCATTGGCACAGAAAAGAAAAAACAGAATCTGGCTCTCTTTAACACAGTTAGACAAGAGTCTGGCAAATGAAAAAGAAGAAAGAGGAGGTGATTAAGGACTTGCTAAGTGTGGAAAGAGCAGGAAGAAAAGGAAGAAAGGAGGAAGAAGAGAAAGAGGAAGAGAAAAGGAAAAGAAAGAAGATGAGAAAAGGAGGAAGAGGAAATAGCAAGAAGAAAAGAGGAAGAAGAGAGGAAGAGAAGAAAAGAAGGAAGAGTAGGAGAAGAAGTGGCAGTTAGGAGTCACTTATTATTATTAATGGGAGAAAGTCTGGATCTGGGTCCCTACTCTGACATATACTAGCTGGGAGACCCTGAGAAAGTCATTTAACTCACTGGTGATCTAGACATCTCTTTAAGTCTGTAAATTAAAGTAAAGGTCCAGCATTGGCAATTGTTTCTTATCCATGAGTTTCATATACTGATGAAAATATGGGTCCAGATCTTCTCATACTAGTAAAAATAGAAACTTATCATTAGGTAGTATTTTAAATTTTTCAAAGTATTTTCCCTGGGGCAGCGAGGTGATGCAGTAAATAGAGCATTAGCCTAGGAGTCAGGAGGATCTGAGTTCAAATATCATCTCAGACACTTGACACTTACTAGCTATGTGACCTTGGGCAAGTCATTTAAACCCAACTGCCTTGTCTTTCCCTCTCAAAAAAAAAAAAGGGCACTTTCCTCACAACAACTCTGTAAGATATTATACTGCAAGTATTGAATTAAGTTAAAGTAGGAGAGGAGAGGAGAGAAAAGGAGAGAAGAGAAAGGGATATGGATATGTAGGCATTTTATTATCCCCATTTTATAGATAGGAAAACTTGGCCTCAGAAATTAAAAGCCTTGTCCATGATCAAGGCTTTCTTGCTCATTAGGAAAGCATAATGTTAAAAAAAGATTTCTTTCAGGGAGACACATACTCAGTGATTTGTTTTTTAAACTTAAAAACACTATATTCTTAAACTTTCAAGTTTTATTGATACCTCTCAATAAGAGAGAAGCAGACAGTTGAGCTCCTTCCTGGTTCCTATTTTGGAAGGAAATTGCCTGGGGAGAAAAGAGTGGGGTTGAGTGGGCTTTAGAAAATCTAACCAAGAAAGCACTAATTCTAAACGTCTGGGCTGAGATTTAATCCAGGTCAGAGTGGGGCTAACTTTGTGCAATTCTGCCTCATTTAAAAAAAACACATTCAAGTCATCATTGGTCCTCTTGTGACTGTTGATTCACCAGTGTCTCCACTATTCTACACTGGAATTTTTCACCAAAAAAACCCCCAAAGACCTAGGACCTCTATATGCAGAGTATTTCTTTCTTGAACCACTTAAATATATACATTTACAAAAATTTTAGGGACAGCTAAAGGTATCTTCAAAAAATTGCTTATCAGTAATTCTGAAAAAGAATCTTTAGTACAAAAAAATTAAAATTGATTTGTAAAGGTGGAAATATCAGTGTCTCAGGATTAATTATGCACAAGTTAATATTTCAGTATCATTTCAACAATTCCTAGACTCAAATGCATTAGTTACAGCATTGTATGTGTAGCATGGTTTCCCAGAACCAATTACCATTAAATTAGTGATCCATTTTTATTTACGAAGGCCATGATATTTTGATTAGCCTGTTTTTTTGATGAGTCCGTTTTCTGCCAGACATTTTTATAGGTTCATTTTAGAACTTTCTCAGCTTTAATTTTCCTTGTTATTTGTAAGAACAAGCTGAGTGAGCTGTGTTTAAAAATTTAATTTACTTAAATTCAAATATTAGTTAAATGGCTATTTTGTGCAAGACACTGGGAATACTGAGATGAATAACACACAGGTCCCTATGTTTAAGGAGTGGCCATCACTTTGGGAAGATGTCAGGAATACAGATAGCTATAAAACAAATGAAAATATAAGATGATTAAGAACACAGAAGAAAGGTGGAAGGTAATTGAGAGATTATCTAAGTCCATCCTCCCTATTTTATTGATGCAGAAAATAAATTATGAATACTGTTCTGATACTGTTTAATTCTTGCTGCATCAGTTCAGTCTTTCCAAGTTTCTCTGATTTCTTCACATTTGTCATCTTTAAAAGCACAACAATATCCCTTTATATTCATTACCACAATTTATTCTGGTGCCTAGTCAAGGTGTACTCATTGCTTCCAGTGTTTTGCTACTACAAAAGTGCTTCTATGAATATTTTGGTGTAGAAGTATCTGTATTTCTATTTTCGAATTCCTTGGGAAATTTGCCCAGAAGTAAGGTTTCTGGATCAAACTTCTTAGTCACTTTTTACTCCATAATTACAAGGATTTTGTTTGTTTGTTTTAAGAATAGCTAAATCCACCAATAGTGCATTAGCATGCCTGCCATTGCTAGCTTTGCTAGCACTACTCCATTTCTTATCACTTTTGTCAATTTGTCAAGGATAAGATAAAACCTCAGAATAATTGTAATTTGCATTGCTCCAAATCACTAATAATCTTTCATACAGTTTTTTTTATAGAATGAAATTATTTGTTTTAAAAACTCTTTATCCATATCCTTGGAAAAATTCTAAAAATTTTTGATACTTCTAATTGAGATAAACTTTCTCCTACTCTGACCTTTTAAGAACTAACTCGTCCATTTTACCCATTAGCGGATGGATATCATGGCTGGGGGAGAGGAGCTGGACCTGTGATTTCTATGGCATGGGGGACTTCTCAATAATTCTTTCCACCAGTGCAGATTGGCTCCTTCTCTGAAACCGAGAGTCTTGGAGGTTGCATAGAATACTGAGAGGTTAAGTCATTTGTTTAAGGTCACACATCCAGTATTAGTCAGAGATGGGACTTATTAGCAGGGCTTTGTAGCTCTAAAGGAAGAGCTCTATAATACCAAAAATATAACAACTAACACTTACCTAATACTTTAAGCTGTGCCAAGTGTTGTCCTCTCACAACCCTCAAGGTAGAGATTATAAGAATTATTATTCCTGTTTTTCAATGAGGAAACCCAGGCCCTGAGAGGTTAAATGATTTGCCCACAAAGACAGTAACTATTTAAGGTAACATTTGAACCCAGACCTCCTGACTCCAAATCTTGTGATCCATAATGTCATACTGCTTGTCAATAATATTCTGGGCAGCATATCATACAGCTTGAAAGATACGTGGCAGTCATCTGGGCTAACTCCTCGTGTAGTAATCCCATGCATGAGATTGTGCATTTTCAAAATCATCTTAGGGTATGAGGGGGTGGCAATATCACTGTGCATAGTCATACTTCTCAGGTGCTCTGAGCAACACACATAACCAACCTCAGGCCTTCAGTCTGATACTAGTTCATTATATATACATATA
>JAQQSU010000056.1:64147-74699 GCA_028627135.1 Pseudochirops cupreus | reverse complement strand
GAAGGTATCTGTAGAACCTATATTTGGTTGCATGCTGCCATGGGTGTGGAGAGGGGGAGGAGAGGGAGGAGGAGAAAATTTGAAACTCAGGGGATCGTGCAGCTGAATGTTGTAAACTAAAATTAAATAAATGATTTTAAAAAAAAAGAATTCTCTTTGTAATCAGCTATAAAATGGGGGTCTGCAAAAGATAGAGCGAAGTTTCTTATGGGAATGGATTTGATAGATCTATGCAACTCCCCTATGGTGTACACAGCCTTTCTTTGGGGCAAAAAGAGATAGGTGAAGCCCCACCAAAATGAAGGTAAATTAGGCCTGTGTATTCAACAGAATGGCTTCAGACTTTAGCTTTGGGTCCCCATCACACAACTATAGAGGTGAGGACTGATCAATTGTTAACAAGTAAGCAGGAAGTTGGGATAGTTGGGACTTGGGCAAATACTCTTGTCCATTCAAATAGACCCTCTGGAATGGGGAGAGAAGTCACAGAACCTGCCACTGCCGTGCTAGATTGACAGAAGGAACTCAGGTCCTCCTAACTCCAGGGCTGGTGCTCTATTCACTGCTCATCTAGTCACCCAAGCTGTTCCTCATCTTGACAATGCTGTAAACTAGGTAGTGCAGGCACAGGGCAAATGCTATAGGGTTATCAACCTAATGCTTTTTTTTCTCTATTCCTATAACTGAGACTAGCCAGGAGCAATTTGCTTTCACCTGGAAAAGAGTTTGAGGCATCTTCACTATCCTTCCTCAGGGCCACCCGAGCTCTTCTTCATACTGCCACATTACAGTGGGCAGAGACCTGAAAGAAACCTCCCTTCCTGAGGGTGGTGGTGTACACCACTGAACTGATGGCATAAAACTGACTGAAGTGGATGAGGCCACAGTGGCAGTAACCTTAGATCAGATAGTAGCCAATATGAAGAAGAAAAGGTAGGAAATCATTCCTAAGGAAATTGAGGGTCCAGGCTTCTTGGTGAAATTTGAAGGCATATAGGGGGTGAGGAAAACCCAGAGGATTCTAAGCACTATTAAGAATAAGCTAATAATACTAGTTTCCCCATGATCTAAGAAAGAAGCCCATGAAGTTCTCATGGACTCTTCAAGTTTTAGAAAATCCACATTCCCCGCCTGGATGTCCTGATGGCCTCAATTTACTAAGTCATTCCCAAGTCTCTTTCTCTCACTTGGGACCCAGGACAGGTTAAAGCCCTGGAATATATGAAACAAGCTGTTTCTATTGGATTGCAAGCTCAGTGAGGGCAGGAACTATCTTTTGTCTCTTTTTGTAACTCTAGTTCTCAGCACAGTGCCTGGCACACAGGAGGCACTTAATCAATGTTCCTTGATTGAGTGATTAACTGTCTCTCTCCTTGGACCCTTATGACCCAGCAAGGCCCAACATTTCTAGAGATCTTTATCCTTAAAGAAACAGTCTGGCTAGAGACTGACGGGTACCAACAGATGGATAGAATAAGTCACTGTTAAGTATTTTGAATGCCAATTGCTTGACTCTTATTGGGCACTAGTGATTACAGAACAGGGTCATACTACCTTTTATCCAGAGTTGCCTATTATAGGTTGAGTTATGAAAGATGGTTCCTCTAGGAAGATGGGCAGAACACAGGAGGCTCCTACTGCTAGATACAAATGAGTACATTAAAAACCACACTTGATGGGGGTGGCTAGGTGGTGCACTGAATAGAGCACGGGCCCTGGAGTCAGGAGGACGTGAGTTCAAATCCAGCCTCAGACACTTGACATACTAGCTGTGTGACCTTGGGCAAGTCACTTAACCCCAATTGCCCTTCCTCCCCCCCCCCAAAAAATATATATATATAAAAAAAACAACACACTTGCCTGGGTCCCTCTGGTGTTTGTGCCCTTCACAAATAGATGGTGACTATGCCAGGGACTGAGGCCTCTAGTCCTGACTCTGGAACCCTGACTCCTCTTCTGGCATACTCTGCTCCTACCTATAAAGACCTGGCTCCTAAGAAATGCCATTTTACCTGGTTATCCAATGGTTCCATCTGCTATAAGAAAAGCATGCACAACTGGACTTCAGCAGTCACTGAGCTGCCATCTCATTACAGATGACCCTGATGTAAGAATTGCCGACTGTGCCAGAAAGGTCTGTGCAGAGGCCCTGACGTTCAGGGAGGTACACCTGCTCCTCACTACCTCACACAGGAAAAGACATCTGCAACTACACTACAGTTCTCATCCGTGCTGGGGCTCTTGGCTCCGTTCAGGCTCACCGACACCACTCTGCATCAGAGAGACCCACTGTGAAGCACAAAGATGCGGCACCACCTGACACACGGGCTAGACCGTGAGACTTTGAGACAGTCTTTCCAAAGGAGGAAGGACAGGCACAGCGTTTAGTACCTTTGTCCTCATTAACATTTTTGTTTTGTTCATGTTTTTGTTTTTCTGTTTTTTGTTTTTTTTCTTTTTCTTCCTTTTCTCTCTCTTACTACTACGCCTGACAGGAAGACTGTGTAGTAATTTAATGGTGGAAGGTTTCCAGAAGATTATTAGGACCTTACCACCAATGGATTGTATGTGATAGAACTAACAGTTTTTTTAATGAAGCTTCTCTAACATCCCTGACTCCTCCCTCCCAATTATCCTCTGCTTCCTGACAGGCAGTTTCTTGGCCTAGGAACACAAAAGATCTCAGCCATACGTGTAGTCAAGGTCTCAGACTTGGTGGGTGCCAGAAACCACAGGAGTCACCAGACCTTGATGATGGACTTACCAGACAAATTTCCAGATGGAGGAAGACCAAATCCAGAGCAGCTAAGTGCTACTCTGTTCCTGCCGCACAGTCTTCTGTGTTTGAACAAAGTAAATCTCCTTTGTTCTATAGCTCAGGAGGTCCTCATTTCATCCTAACACCAAACTTGAATTAAGAGGGTGTTGGAGTTAGAGCCTGCCTACAAGATATACATATATATGTGTATAGATATATATGTGTGTACATATGTGTGTATGCATATATACATGAACACATGTGTGTATGCATACAGAATACCTACACAATTAATACAAGTTAATTTGGAAGGAGAAGATGGCAGCAGGAGCTGATACAGTTGGGGATGCCTCAAGAAAGGCCTAACTTAGAAGATGGAATTTGTGTTGAATTTTGAGGGAAACTAGCAATTTTAAAGGACAAAAGTGAGAAGGAGGAAGCATATCCCATGCATAGGGGCCAACCAGAGCAAAGGCACAGAAATGAAAAGGTAGAATGTTGTTTGAGGAATAGCAAGAAGGCCCATTTGACATAGAGGGCAGTAAGGGGAGTAATGTGTAATAAGTCTAGAAAGATAGATTGGAGCCAGTTTATGAAGTTATATCAAGCGGAGGTGTTTGTATTTAACCCTAGAACCAATATATTGAGCAGGCGAATGACACAGTTAGACCTGTGCTTTACTACTGTCATTATTATCATTCAGGTTATTTTAGTTGTATTAAAAAAAAATCTAGGGGCAGCTAGGTGGCACAGTGAGTAGAGCACCAGCCCTGGAGTCAGGAGGACCTGAGTTCAAATTCAGCCTCAGAGACTTAACACTAGCCATGTGACCTTGAACAAGTCATTAGACTTGTAGACCTTAACCCCAGTTGCCCTGCCTTCCCCCCTCCAAAAAAAAAGTAGAAAAAAAAAATCTAAAACATGTATATGAGTTTAAGAATATTTTTAATATTGGAAGAGGTTAACACTTGTAGATGACTGTTTTTTGACATCAAATCTATCCTTTTCAGTGAAATAAATAAAGTAGTGGGGTTGAAGAAAGAGAGATCAGGCCTCAAGGCCAGAAAAGCCTGGTTTTAAGTCCTGCCCTTGACTCATACTGACTGTGGGACCCTGGACAAATCACTTAACCTCTCTACACTCTAGGCAGCTCTAGACAGTTCTAGACTAAGACTAAGCTGCAGCAAAGATGTTGACCTGTTTGGCAAAGCAAGTTTCCTCACCTGGAAGTTCCCTTTAATCAATGAAATCACAGGTCTAGTCCCTCTTCCTAACTATATGTTACAATGTAAAAGTCCCTCTTTAATTGAATCTGATGATATTTATGAAAGACTGAGGCCTATAATAAGCAATCAGAATGAAAACAGATAGTACCAAGCATGGCATCCCTACTATGTTTTCAAAGGGTTTAACCAAGTGAGGAGATTACAGAAGTGCTCTTAGTAGGGTATTTTGAGTTTTTGCAACTTTTTTGGCAATTTTTTTTCCTTTCTAAACATCCTTACTACAGTGTTAAAGACGGTTCAAATCTGATGTAATTTCAGAAATATCTAGAAAATATCTCCAAGAAGCAAAAACAGATAAGTAATCTTTCACATGCCACCGAGACCTTGATAAAGTTCTTTTTGTAACAAGACCTTTTTTACATCACAATATAAGATGACACTTTTCATATTTAATTCTCATTTAGAGTCCCTCAGTAACTCTTAGTGCTTTATAATTACCTTCATTGTTAGTTACCTTTTTTAATCCAATTACAGCCCTGCAGGTGCTTTCCTAGTGTATGGTCCTCACTAAATAGGAACTAATTCAGAAAACTTTTCTGGAGTCTTAAGAGGGTTGTTTGTATTTTCTTTCCAAAAATGAAAGCATTTTCTGAGGTAGTTGCCTTTGGGGAATGCCACTGAGGAAGTAAGTGAATATGTAAGTGTATTTGCTGTGAGTTACTTGCTACTTCTGCAAAGAATGTTGTATGTCACTTCACACAGAATGGTTGTGACCTCTGGCATCTCTATTCCTTACTCAACATAGATCCTAATCTACTGCAACCAATGCATACCATTACATACAGGGTTTAAATTCCTCTCTGTGAATTCTGGTCTAACCAGTAACGGAAAGATTATTTCTAAATGGCTGAGAAATTGAATTCATTTTCTATGACCGGTCCATCATTTACTGACCTTTCATCCCAGATAAATGTTCCTATTCAAACTGTGAATTACTCATTATCCTTTCTTTTTTTCTGCCTTCAGGCATTTGTTTACACTATTCCTTACACCTGGAACACTCTCTTCACACTTCCCTCCTCCCTTTTGAAACCCCAGCTGAACCGCCATCTCTCCTAGAAAGTTTTTCCTGACTTCCCTAGCTGAAAATAGTTTCTCATTCACTTGGCATTATAGCATTTTATTTTCCTCTGTAAGGGTGTATGAATCTATTGATTGGATTCTTCAGTCACCCCACCCCCATTTAAAGTCCTGACCTTTGTTGGGAGAGAATGTCTCCATTCAGTCTACCATCAACCAGAAGTATGAATTAGGTGGGAACAAGGTCTAGAAATCTTTATTCAGTTAGTCAATCAGAAGCATTCACTAGATGTAAGAGGTCAATGAAAATTATCAGAATGAAATGGAATGACAGTGTAGAACTGTACAAAAGGTGTATTTAGATTGGCTGAAGAAACTCAGTCCTTTCCCTTTTGTTTTGTATAGAATAGCAGACCAGTTTGGAACCAGGATATTTGACTGGCAAGCTAAGGAAGAGAAGTTCCATCCAAGGACCTAAGAGGGAATTTGTTGAGGGGTGAGGTAAGGGAAGAGAAGAACCTCTGCTTCCTTAGCTCTCCACACCCTGAGCAGAGGCAGACCTTCTGATCTTCAGAGGCTAGAAGAATTTAGAGCTCTCATCATAGCTCTAGCAGTGGTACAGTAGGAGAAGTGGTTGCTACACTCTGTGCATCTGATTTGCCAGAGAGAGTGGGACTTGGGATAGTAGCCCCAGAATAAGTGCTACACAGGTTTTGCACTTAGGATTTTCTAACTTATGTTATATTTATCTGTGCATGTATCTTATCTCCCTTTATTAAATATAAGTTCCTTGAGGTCAGGGTCCCTGTCTTTATGTCTCCCCTAACAACTAGCATCATATCTTCCTTGTGTAGTAGGCACTCAAAAAATGTACAATACAGACATTGTTAACTTTGTGTTTATTCTGGCTTAAGGAATATAGTGGCAATCAGGTACGTGTTTGTTTTTTCCCTTTTATATATCATAAACTTAGACTTCTCAACAAAGATAAGAAGGTCTGTGTCTTTCCCCTTTTGGAATTCCCCACTGCTACAATAATAGATTGCAGGTATAATCTGTATATTAATTTCTAAAGCACAATCTTCTCAGAAAATGTACTTTCTTGTCATGCATTACTCATTCCATGGAGGTGTCCAAAGATTATGACACATGGAAGGGGCATTGTTCTGAGTAATTTTTAGGAATTAACTGCTCTAGGAAGATCCAAGGGCTACCAGGTATGAAATTCTTCCATTTCAATGTTCATTATTCTTCCCCAAATAGAATAAGATGCAACTTCCCCAATGGGATTCTAAAGTTAAGAGGAACAACTTATCAGAGGATGATTAGGTCAAATCAAACAGAAAGGAAATTTTGGCTTATGGCAACCATCGGTTAGATATACCGGAAATCCCCCCAAAACTGCCCCCAAAATTTAGTCTTATTAAAATAGGTTATGGGTCATAATGAAACCTATTACTATGAAAATGAAACCATTTGGTTTCATGAAATAAAGGATAATGTAAAAAATTAAGGGGTCTGAGGACAGTTATCTAGTTCCTCCTTAAAAGGGTTATCTATCTAGTTCTTCTGCTTTTTGCTATGGAGGATTAGATGTAATAAAACCATCCAGGACAAATGACTTATTTAAATATCTTCAGAAAAGAAAGTTGTAATCATCTTAATCACTCATTCCTGATATGTCTTCAGTGGTTTCCTGATACAATGGAAAGAGCGCTGACCCTGGTTTCTGAGAACCTGGGTTCAAATGCCGAATCTAACACTTACATGACTGGAAGCAAGTCACTGCGCAGCTAGGTGATAAAGTGACAGAGTGCTGGGCCTGGAGTCAGGAAAACTCATCTTTCTGAGTTCAAATGGGGCCTTACTTATTAGCTGTGTGACCCTGGGCAAGTCACTTAACCCCTATTTGCCTCAGTTTCCTCACTTGTAAAATGAACTAGAGAAGGAAATAGTCAACCATTCCATTATCTTTGCCAAGAAAATCCTAAATGGGGTCATGAAGAGTTGGACACAACTGAACAAGGAAAATCAGTCACTCAGCTTCCATGGGCTTCATTTGTAAAATGAAGAAGCTTGACTAAATGAACTCCAAGGTGTCTTCTAGTCTAGTTCTATGAACCTGTGACAGTACTTATTTCTGTTTAACTTCCATGATGACTGCATTTTTCCTTTGCCCTATCATTCACATTTGAGACTCCCGAATCACCTACAGGACCTGGAAGGAGAAAGGCATAGAAATTATTTTGGAGAAATAGGCATGGCACAGGGTGGCTAGATGGCACAGTGAATAGAGCACCAGCCCTGGAGTCAGGAGGACCTGAGTTCAAATCCAGTCTCAGACACTTAACACTTACTAGCTGTGTGACCTTGGGCAAGTCACTTAACCCCAATTGCCCTACCTTCCCCTCTCCAAAAAGCAAAAAAAAGAAAAAAGAAATAGGCATGGCAGAAGGTCTTTTCTCCTTTAGGTTTCTCCTATTAGTTTCTAATTAGGTCGCTAAATCTACTTTTGTACAGCATCAGGAAATCTCTACCTCATGCCCACTGGGATCCTCTACTCGATTGTCAAACTAATCCTCCTAAGTGTAGGTCTCACCATGTGACCCTCCCTAGTTAACAAACTCCAGTGGTTCCCTATCACTTCCAGAATCAATTATTGAAGACTGAGAAAATAAAATTCTTTCCACCAGAGTCCTTGACATTATCAAGTAATTCAACACCAGAAATCAATCTGATTTTATCAGTGGAAATTAGATTAGAGAAGGCAATTTAAAACAATAAAATGAAGGTGCTTTGCCATTATACCCTAAGGACCATGGAACCCTTCCATCTGACTGAAAACTTCTATATATGTTGTCTTCCCCATTAGAATGTGAGATTCTTGAGAGCAGAGACAGTTTTATTAATAACAATGATAACTATTGTGAAGGGAATTATGATTTTCATATTAATTAATATGATACGTGTAATGAATATGCTAATAATTTAGATTTCTCAGGAGATTTTGACTTGGGAGTCAGAATATTACAATGCAGCTTGAAATGATCAAACCCTTGACAACACTCTCAGAATCACTTCATTCTTGCGCCTATGTACCCTAAGTGAAGTTAATCAAAGATTATAGAACCTGTTCCTGTCATGTCACATGGCTCTAGTCCTGTGACCCACCAGGGACCTGAAACACTACTGTTCCTACAATGCAGAGGCCAGTTTGAGTAAAAGGCTTCTACTTTCTCACGGGAATCTAGGAGCTGCCTCTGGGCCCCTCAGTCCCAAGGCCATTCTGTGCATTCCTTAGAGATAAGAGGGTGCTGAGACCCACAGCAGGGTGGTTGTTCTCAAGAATGTTTTTAAAGAAACCTCTCGCTTGCCAAACAGTTGCTGACATCACTGGTCTGGAGTCTCCTCATTGGCCTTCACCCTCTGTGCATGAGGTGGTCACGAATGAATCATGCTAACCTTATAGTAATATAGTAGCTTGGCTGCTTACTGTGAGTGGCCATGTTGGAATAAACTATGAGCTGCAAACATCTCCTGTCTCTGGTCTCTTCACTTCAATCCCTCTCCAGAGCAACCCAGGGCGGGGCCCCGGGTTGCAAGGTGTGTGCAGCCACTTCACTAAAGGATTCCAAACACCTGTATTATGGACTTGTGGACTTGTCATGGGAAACCACTCAGGCCCTGGAAGCAATTGCCTATAATATACCTTTCCTTCTACCCCCTTACCACTTATGATTTATGTATATAAACTCTGCCTTCATTATCTCAAGGTGGAATTCTGATCAGGAGAATTCCCGATTTGCAAATCTGTTCTTCATAATCACAGGTTCCCAAATTTATTTGGCCTATTGCTCCCTTTTTGGAAAAAAAAATTATTTAGCATCCCCCTGGAAATCTACTTCCTTTAATCTATTGACAGTGTTTTGTGTTTTTTTTTTTTAATTTGCATCATTTCAAAAAATGAAATATATATTTTAAATGATACATCTTAAATTTAATAATTTATCATAAATTTGTGGGGATTTACCACATTGAAATTTTGATGATGCAATATTTTGTCATGTAACCATATAGTATTGTATTGTAATCAAGTCATTACAAGCACATATTCCTGCCCATGCATGCTAGACTTCCTGACAATGTGTGACATGTTTGCCTGCTAACACTTACTTGTTAAGACCTGTTGACAGACTTGACCACCAATCAGTTATAGCTCGAACTTTGTGTGTTTATTTGGAAAATAATATAATCACCTTAACTTTAACTCTGTTACACAACAGATGAAATATGTATGAATAGTTTTCAAAAATTTTTTTTATCTTCTCTTCTTTCCTTAGGCTTCCACCACCCCTTCACTTTTATTCAACACCTCCCAATTGCACCTAAGGCTACTACCAGCCCCCTGGATCATTCCAGTGCCCACCAGGGAGTGGTATCACCCACTTTGCTCATAAGCTATGCTTGTAATGAAAGTAATTAATTAAACCTCTACTTGATTACTGGCACTTTGTCTCTGGCCTGCTCTGTTTCATCATTCCCAGGTTAGCAACTGGCTCAGTAAAATTCTGTTAATATTAATATTACTAAATAAAAAGAGCTAACATTTATATTGTGCTTACTACACAGCCAAGCAATGTACTAAACACTTTACAATGATTACTTCATTTTATTCTCACAACCCCAGGAGGTAGGTGCTATTATTATCCCCACTTTACAGAAGAGATAATGAAATTAAACAAGGATTAAGTGACTTGCCCAGGATCAAACAGCTAGTAAGTGTCCAAGGTTCCATTTGAGCTCAGGTCCTCCAGACTCTAGTGCCACCTAGCTGCCCCTGGCTTCCTTCTTTTATGTCCCAGCTAAAGTCCCACATTCTGCATGAAGATTTTCCCCATCCCCTTTAAGGCTAGTACCTTTCTTCTTTGTGTATTATTTCCAATATATTCTGTAGATCTCTTGTTTGTACATAATTGCTTGTATGCTGTCTCCCCCATAAAAACATAAGCTCCTTTAGAATAGGAATTGCCTTTTCCCTTTCTTTGCATCCCCAGTACAGTAGCTGGTACATAGAGTTATCCCTTCCACACCTCTACTTTCCACATTGTGGTTTTGATACACGGTGGATTGAGCATAAGAAATTAAATGGGAATTTTGGGGGGAGTTTTGCAGAAGCTGCAAATGACATGCAAAGGCTAGCAGATGACACAAAAAGTTTAGAAACTCAGAAATGCATAAAATATATGTGTAGTATTGTATAATGTCAACATTTTTTGTCTTTGGGGTGGCTAGGTGGTGCAGTGAATAGAGCACCAGCCCTGGAGTCAGGAGGACCTGAGTTCAAATCTGGCCTCAGACACTTAACACTTACTAGCTGTATGACCTTGGGCAAGTCACTTAACCCCAGTTGCCCTGCCTTCCCCCTTCCAAAAAGCAAAAAAAAAAAAACCAAACAAAACCCATTTTTTTGTCTTTTAATATTACAATA
>JAQQSU010000056.1:0-54572 GCA_028627135.1 Pseudochirops cupreus | reverse complement strand
CATATTCCAGGCCCTTCAGTCCCTTAATGTAGAAGCTGCTAGATCCTGGGTTATCCTAATTGCATTTCCACAATATTCAAATTGTTTCTTCCTGGCAGCTTGCAATACCTTCTCCTTGGTCTGGGGATTCCAGAACCTGGCTATAATATTTCTAGGAGTTTTCTTTTTGGGATCTTTTTCAAGAGGTGATTGGTGAACTCTTTCAAGTTCTATTTTGCCTTCTGGTTCTAGAATATCCAGGCAATTTTCCTTGAGAATTTCTTGAAGGATGATTTCTAAGCTCTTTTTTTGATCATGGCTTTCTGGTAGTCCAATAATTTTTAAGTTGTCTCTCCTGGATCTGTTTTCCAGGTCAGTGGTTTTTTTTGAAGGAGATATTTCACATTGCCTTTTATTTTTTCATTTGTTTGGATCTGTTTGATAGTACCTTGATTTCTCATAAAGTCATTTGAGAAGCATTCATTTCAATGAGATTATGGATGCATTGAAATAGTTTAAAATATAATTTATGACATATGTGATTTTTTTCTTTTCATTATATTGACAAAGAAAATGTGAACATTTAATGCATTTAATTTTAAACCAGAAAACTACTATTGATACTTAAAAGTAAATTTCTACACATGTGAACATAACAGTGTACTAGTTATTTGTTCTGCATATCCTTCCAGGCCCTCCCTCATTCTTCACTGATCTCATCTCAGTGACACTATAAATATGAATTTAAGAGTAATTTTTAAAAGAGTGCTGTTTCTTCGTTAAGACTTGCATGAAATAATGAAGAGTGAAAAGAGCAGAACCAAAAGAGTGTTGTATACAGTAACAGTAATATTGTTTTAAGAAGGAGTTTGAGTGAGTAAGTATAAAGCCAAGCACTCACAGCTTTCCAGAAGAATGCTACTGTGAACAGCTTTTAAGGTTCTGATTACACAGTATAGTGAACACTCTATTTATTCCATAATAAATCAGAGCAAAACATTCACAGTAAATAAAGGTACAGCATTCACAATGTTACAACTTATCACAGAAAATAAAAATATAGCATTCACAATAACTTATCACAGAAAATGGCCACATAGTTTCCAGAACAGTGGTCACAAAGTTTTGAACAAAGAACAATCATTTAGCAACTCAATAATTCAATCATCTCAATCATTCAATCATCCTTTAGGACGTTTGCCTCCTTAAGGGACATAAAGTACAATAGTCAAAGTTCTCCACTCATGGGGCACACTAAGTTACAAATCAATTACTTGTTCAGTCATCATTCACTTAGTATAATCATTTAGTCAATCAATCTTTCAATCAACTCAATCATTCAATCATCCTTTATCATTCACTATTCAAATCATCAGAAAATACACAAACCCTCTACCCTAGGTCACTAGTAAATTACAATTTCTCAGTCAGCACACAGTATCTAAGTAAAGTCTTATTTCAGCTTGACTCAGGGTGGTCTCTCTGATTCCCTGGATCCCCTTCCATGGTCCCAGATCCTACCTGGATTCACCAAACTGTCACCTGGGTTCAAAGGCAGACAGCTGCCAGGTTCTTGTCCAGTTCTCTGTGCAATTCCTGCTCCACATTGGAGCTCACAGGGTCCAGTCCATCTCAAATCCTTCACAGTCTCTGTTCCTGGGAAGACTATGCTTAACAAAGCCACCAACAGGTTCATGCAAAGTACCAGCATCACAGTCATGCTTTCTCATCTTCAGCAGCTCCAGCTGGCCCTTGGAAATCCTCAACAGCCTCAGCAGCTCCTGCTGGCCCTCGGACTCAGCAGAAGTTTCAGCTGGTTTCCAGAATCAAAACCACTTCATCCAGTTTCTCCAAATCAAAATCATTTCTTTCCAACCTGGGGAGCCTTTCCTCTTCAGCTTCCCAGTGGCAACAGCTTCTGCTTCCACATAGCTTGCTCCTATAAGGTCTGACTTTTCCAACCAAGGTCTTTCCCTATATACAGACAGCATTAGCTTCCTGTTTCAGCCAACCCCTTCCTGTTACATCAGCAACAGGGATTCATACTTTCTGTTTCTTTGACAAAGGCTTGATTAATTACTAAGTGCTAAGGACCTGTTACCTTTGCCAATACAAAGGGATCTTCATATTCAGATTACATTATCATTGCAGGAAGTAATTTTGACTATTATAAATACCTAAAATAACCATAAAGGACATATGAAGAAAGGTGCTATCTGCATCCAGAGAAAGAACTGATAAATAGAAGTATGTATAGAATAATTTTACAGATATGAGTATATATGTGGTTATACACACATATGCATATACATATATACATATACATGCACACAGAGACATATACACTTACTTGTGTCTAATGGTAGCCATCTTTGGGATAGGTGGGGAAGGACTGAAGAAAAAAAGGGAAAAAAAGAAAAAATAAATTTACACTATAATTTTATTGCATTTTTAAAAGAAATAACAAGTTGTAGATTTGTAGTAGTAGATCTGCAGTTTCATGTGCAGTCATCTTTTTTATTATACTATATTATGGAAATGCTTGTTTTATTCCATAAATTAAAAAAAAAAAGAAAGAGTAGAAATGCTATAGTATGATGGCATTTGGGATCTTGGAGGGATTGTAAGCAGTCATATAGTCCAACCCATAAGTGAAAGGAATCCCCATCCTTACATATGGGATAAGCACTTGAGGGTGTTCTGTCCTAAGGAAGGTAAATTTCAAGAGCTGAAACCTATCTAGTTATCTTGGGGTTTACTGGCTGAATTTCTTTCTTAAAGATCATATCTTGGGGCAGTTAGATGGCTCAGTGAATAGAGCAGTGGTCCTGGAATCAGGAGGACCTGAATTCAAATGTGACCTCAGACACTTAACACGTACTAGCTGTGTGACCTTGGGAAAGTCACTTAACCCCTTTTGCCCTGCTTTCCCCCCTCCAAAAAAAAAGACCCCCCCCCCAAAAAAAAGATTATATCTTAAAATAAACCCAATTCCCTCTTGCTCTCATTGATTGGCCAACAATAGGTCCCTGCCCAAGAACCACTTAATCATAATTTGGGGGGCCCTGACAGCTCAAAGTGCAATTGTTTCTCTTTTAGCTAGCTAGCCTGAAGATCTTCTCCTCCCAGTTTGATTTTTTTTTTTATTAAAAGGGTCATCCTTTGACTTACTCCTTAGACAGGCCTAATCGCTGAATGGACATTACCTCAATCAAAATGAGAACTCAGAAAGATCTTAGCTTCAAAAAGCCAAGGTCTCCCACTACATCCTGGGCCATCTCCAGGCCAAATCTACATCTGGCCACCGGACCCAGATGGCTCTGGAGGAGAAAATGAGGCTGTTGACTTTGCACAGCCCTCCCTTACTCAAATCCAATTCAGTTGTAAGTCACGACATCACATACACACACACACATACACACACACTGTATGAGTTTTTCCTAGCCTCTGCTTGGAGAAATCCAGGGAGGAGGAATCCACCCCCTCCAGAGTCAGGCAGTTCATTAATTTTTTTGGACAGCTCTGATAGAAAATTTATCCTGACACCGAGGACAAGGTTGCTCCTTTGTAAATACACCCTTTGCCCCTAGTTCTGCTCTGTGGGGACAAATAGAATAAGCCTGTTGAAAGTTGAATAGAAAGTTGAATAGACAAACTCTGCATATAAATAAAAGACAAACAAACGTCATAATTGATAAATTTGATTTAAACACTGGAACCAGAGTTAAGCAAGCCCCGAGGGCAATTGGGAGTGCCCCTCTGGCTAAGTAGAAACCTATCTCGTTTGTACTTTGGACAATGCTATGTCTAGTGGATTGACCAAAGAAATTGACTGGTGCTCCTTTGCAAAAATAATGCTTGCTGAGTATTCATAATCACATTTAAAGTTAATTGAATTTTAAGGACATATTAAAATACAGGTCTTCGTTATCTGCCAGAACAACAGTGTCACTAAGAAATCCGTGCAAAGTATGATATGGTGATGGGTTAATAAGACATCACTTTTGTCCTGCTGGAAACACTTAACTTTGACATGAATAAACGTATTAAAAAGGTCAAACAAACACACAAACATTGTTGCTTATCCAGAAATTCTAGTGAAATCATTGCTTAACTTCTCTGCCCTTTTTCTCATTTAACTTCTGCAAGTTAATATGGAACAGATGATACTGTACAGTTTTATCAGGCAACTTACAAGATAGAGTTAGACATTCTAGAATCTGGAAGTTTGATAATGAAATAGAAAAGAGCTCCGTGAGTAGTTGTGTGGAGACAGTAATGGGGATGTGGAACAACATCCACAAGGGGTCCACAAATGGTTCTGATTTCCATGGGCTCTCTGACAAATTTCCTTGAGGGAGCAATCCTAAGTGGGGTGGAAGGGGAGAAGGTGGAAAAAGGGAAAATCATGGCCCATCTGTCCTCTTTCACCCCTTTAGAGCCATAGGGTCATGAGACGGTAAGCTACAACTCTGTCCACCACTGATCCTCCACCTACTACATTATGTATATTTACTTGTTCTAGGTAATCTTTGTGGCTGCTACAAATAAGTGAAATTTATGGGACACTTTAAGATTTGACAAATCCTTTACAAATATCATCTCATTTGTTCCCCCACAAAAACCCTGTGTGCTAAATATACTGCCAGTAGTACTGTTCACATTTTACTGATGAGGTAATAGACTGAGAAACATTAAGGAACTTGGCCAGTTGTACAGCTAATTAGTTTCTGAGATAAGATTTGTCCTGAGATTTTCTTTATTCCACGTTCTACCCTTTGTCTATTACCCCACACTGCATATGCTATGACTTCTGGGTTGATATTTTGGCAATCCTTTGGTCTCAGGGCTCTCACCACCTTCAGCTACATTAAGGCCTCCTAACATCTAGCATCTCCCCAAATGTGGAGAACAGTAGTGACAAAGAGAACTTGACCTACTAGGCCTATCATAGAGGAAAATGAGGTTTCTTCTATTACCTCAGAGTCATACTTCCCTATATCTTTTCCCCTTTGCCACTCACACAAATGGAAATCTTGATTTATCTCCTTGGTTTTTTTTGGTTTTTTGGTTTTTTTGCTTTTAGCCAGGAAAGGGGGGTGGGGACAAAGTCCACAGAAACAGAACTGAAAATCAAAGAGAAATAAATTGAAAATAAAATAATTACTGAGATGATAAATAAAACTAAGAACTTTTTTAAAAAAATAGGAGGGAAAGCAATTAATTTGGTATCCCCAAAAGAGGGGAAAGCAAAACTACCAAAATAAAAAAAGAAAGAAGAATTTATAACAAACGATATAAAGGAAATTATTAGAAACTTCTGTTTTGTTAAACACCAAACAAACTGACAATGAAAATGAAGTGGATGAACATTTATGAAAATGGAAAATATCGAAATGAACAGAACAGGAAACAGGTACGCTAAATAATCCAAAAACAGAACAAAATTTAGTAAATTGTCCATTCATTCTCAAAGGGAGGAAGAGAAGGAAAAGCATGTATGCTGACAGATTTACAGATCAATTCCACTAAACATATAATGAACCACTATGCTAAATGAATCATTCACAAAAATAGAGAATTATTCACTCAATTATCTATGAGATAAATATAGTTGCAACACATAAAACGGAGAGAAAGAGAAAGTAGAGAAAGAAAATTAAATACTAATATTGATGTGAAAAATTGAATAAAATATTGGCTAAGAAGCTTTTGCAATATATTTAAATTATACATTATGTTCAGGTTGACTTTAAACTAGAAATGGCTAAACATTAGGAGAACTAGACATATAATAAAATCATACTAAAAACAAAAATAATAAAAGAACATAAGACCAAACAAAACTGAAAAATTTATTTATCTCACCTCAGAATTTTTTTTAACTTGAAAGATGTTACAGCTCAGATAGACCACCTTGCTTCATTTCATAAGGAAAAAAACTCAAGTCTAAAGAAGATGAGTGTTTCAAGATCACATTTGATGTTTAACTTACTATTATTATATTCCTGGTATTCTGGTAGTACAGTGGATAGAGTTCTGGGCCTGGAATAAGAAAGACTCATCTTCCTTAGTTCAAATCTGACTTCGGGCACTTACTAGTTGTATGAACCTGGGCAAGTCACTTAATCCTGTTTGCCTGAGTTTCCTCATCTGTAAAATGAGCTAGAGAAGGAAATGGTAAACCACTCTAGTATCTTTGCCAAGAAAACCCCAAATGGGGTCACGATGAGTCTGACACGATTGAACAATACATTTTATCTCTAGATATTTGGATGTTATATAGATAATAATATAACCAATTAGTGAAGACTTTTATTTACCAAATGAAGAGACTTGAAGAAATGTCTTTCACATCCAATTCTAGTAAATCTATGTTCCCTGCTTCGAGGTGTATTTGGAGTCTTTTGCTAATAAAATGGACTTTTCTTGAAATCTTTTTGCCTCAATTTAATTCAATTTGACTGAATAAAACACTGATTAAATGTCTACAGACATGGTGTTAGGCTCTGGAAGTCCAAAGACATTTAAAAATTGTTTTCTGCCCTTCAAGTATGTAGAATGTAAATTCTACAGGAGGATAGAAAACAGGGAAATAAATGAGGGAGTGAGAGGGCATTACCATTACAGGAGTACCAGAAGGAAAGTAGGAGATGGCACTTGATCTGAATCTTGAAGAAGACTCAGAATTCTTAAAGGCAGAGACAGGGAGGCAGGACAGTCTAGGCATTGGGGAGAACTGGTTCAAAGGTCTGGACACAGGGCACAGAATGCAGAGTTTAACAAGCAGAGAGTGGGCCTGTTTGGCTGGACCCCGGTATGTATGAAGAAGATTGAAGTGAAATAAGCCACCCAAATTAAATTGGAGCTAGATTGCAAAGTGCTTTTAATGTTAAAATGAGGAGTTTGCATTTTAGCCTACAACAGCTCTGTCATATTTTAGGCCAATGGAAAGTCACTGAAGTTTCCTTTTAAAAGAGGGTGATGTGGTCAAACCCTATTTCATATTTGACTTTTTCATACAGTGGAGAGAACATGCATGTTTGAGGGAAATCACAGATCTACCATAGGACTGACCTGCATCATTAACCTTTAAAGCAGGAGCTACCATAAAGCCTACATTCATCAGCGATTGGGGACATTTTCTGTTCAAAGCAGCAGTCCTTTGGTCAAGAAGGAGGTTTGGACATGTAAAATGGGCAAAAGAAACCCCATCACACTGACTTGGAAAGAACAAGTCAAAGACATTTTATTTCAGGCTGATTTTCCGGATTTGAGAATTGATGGAGATATAAGGAATCAAGGGGAAGGAATTGTTTGTCCCCTCACACATTTGAGGACCTAGCAGGAATCCAAAGAAGAACAAGTCTTATCAAATCTAGCAGATCAAATGAGCTTGGAAGAGCAGATTTTTCAATTTTCAGGGGGAGCATTTACACCCCAGAAATCAGCAAACACCAGGGGCGGAGTCAAGATGGCTGCAGAAAATCATTTAGCTTTGCTGTTTTGGGATGGTTTGAAGCTTTCTCTGGGCAAAGCAGGCATATATCTCCATGCAATTGGGCTTCAAGTAGCCTATACACCTGTTGCTTAGGCCTGATGTAGGGAGAAACAAAAGCAGAAACACCAGTGTCTGTGTGAGGAAAATAATTCCATTTTCTGAGGCACGTTTTCTAAGGGCCAAGGAGCATGAAGCTTAGGGAGTTAGAAGTACCTTGAATACTATTGCGTGTGAGAAATAGGAGCTGAAAATTTACTGGTGGTTATTTACCTGTTGTGCAAAAAGGCATGGCTAACTTCCTTAATTTACAGACCCTATGAAGGCAATGGAGGAAGTGAACACACACAATATTTTCCATCGCGGTTAACCTTTCCACAGGAGAACCACATAGATGCAGACTTGAGGAGGAGCATGTCCTGTCTTCTGCTGCATGTGTATTGAGGAGATAACAGTGAAGATGCAATGCCTGATAACAAGAGTGGGTTTGGGAGTGGGTTTGGGAGTGCGTGGGGACTAGAACAAATAATGCTGTGCACTGGCACACCCATTTTGTATCCATGGAATAAATTTTAAATGACCGCTAATAGAATCCTTAAAGGGAAAAAGAAGTCACAGGAAGGCACATCGTGGGATAATAATGAACAGAGAGAGAAGAGTCTCATTTCTTCATCCTGGAGAAGGAAGGAGATTTATGAACTTACTGTATTTATGGCAAACTAAGGTAATTTAAAAAAACATATGAATTGTTAATGCAAGAAATGATAGTTTAGGTCAGGTGTTCTTTCCTGTTTGTTTTGTGTATGTGTGTTCAAACCTATGAACCCCTTGGAATAATATTTTTAAATGCCCATGAAAAAATATATATAGAAAACCAATTATGTTGAAAAATGGTTATCACAATATATTTTTTAAAAACAATTTCATCCCAGGTTAAGAACAACTCTGTCATTAATAAAGAATAGTTGCAAAAAAGTTAGTGGGATGGGAATATAACTCTAGAAAGATTTACAGAAGTAGCAGAACAAAGAATTGAGAAGGGTAGCATTAAAAGGTCAAGTCAACAAGCACACACACACACACACACACACACACACACACACACACACAGACACACACAGCATTGAAGATACAAAGAAAGGCAAAAAAAAAACCCCAAACCCAACAAGCAAATCTCTGGTCTCAAGGAGCTCACAGTCTAATGGAAGAAACAATATGTAAACAATTTTGTGCAAACAAGATATAGAGAGGCTGCATTGAAAAAAATCTCTAGAGGAAATACACTAGCATTCATGGTGATTGGGAAAGGCTTTTTGCAAAACGTGGGATTTTAGTTGAGACTTGAAGGAAGTGAGGGAAGCCGTGAGATAGATATAAGGAAACAGAGCACACTGGGCATGGGGGACAGCAAGTAAAAATGCAAAATTAGGGAATGGAGTATCCAGCAAGATGGCCAGTGTACTTCATGGCAGAGTACATGGAGGGGACTAGAAAGGTAGGAAGGGTCCTAAAAGAGGTTTCAGATTCAAACAAAATTTTATATCTTATCCTGGAGATAAAAAGAGAGTCACCAGGTTTTCCCAAACAAGGGGGTGACATGGTCATACCTGTGCTTTGGGAAAATCACTGTGATAGCTGAGCGGAGAACGGATTAGAGGAGGAAATACCTGAGGCTGAGAGACCAACCAGAAAGCTACTCTAATAGGGTGGTAGAAATATCAGAAGAGAAAAGAGATGTTGAGAAATGTTACAAATGTTGAATCAACTGGCCTTGACACAGATTGAATTGAGTTGGAGAGAGACTGGTGTCAAGGATGATACCTAGGTTGTGTGTCTGGATGGTGGTGCCCTCCACAGTGATAGGAAAATTAGGAAAAGTTCAGGGCTTGAGGGGAAGATAATGAGTTCAGTTTTGGACATACTGAGTTTAAGATGGCCTTGGGGCAATTAGTTTGAGGTGTCTAATAGGCAGTTAAAGATATGAGAAAAGATGTCAGAGAAGACCAACATGTGACAAAAAGGATATTTTAGAGTAACTCTCTTCCCTTTCCTTCCCCTCCTTCACCCCTTCCCATGTGTCTTCTTCCCCCCTCCATATTGAAGCAGCTTATATTCTCTTACATTTTCTGCACCTCAGGCATCAAAGAGACAGAAGTGCAAGGTGGGGTAGCTTCAGGGGATAACGGAAAGAAAGGGCAGCTATAAAAGGTCTCATGCAGTTTTGTTCTGGAACGACTTTAAAAAGGGACAGAAGCACTCTTTGGGGCTAATATTCTCTCCTGCTTCAAGTATAAGGCTGCTATACATGTAGATATTTTTTTCACCTAGGCCTGAAAAACAGTTAAACAGGAGAAAGTAGGGAATGAAGGACAGAGGGAAAGAGTGGATAGCAGCAGCCCCTAAACAAACCCCAAACAAGAAACCCAAATGAAGAGATTTAGAAAGGAGGTGATGAGGGGGTGAGGAAATTAAGATGGAGATCATGTGGGTGATCAGCCAAGGGAAAAACTGAAGGTATATTGTTGTGGGAGTATATCACATGAGGCAACCTCAAAAGGGGCAATCAAATCCAAATTGAGGGAAATCACGAGATCATAGTAGGACCATAAATCTGGAAGTGGGTAGAACCTTTAATTCCAGCCTTCCCATTTCACAGGTAAGGAAACTGAGCCCTAGAAATATAAAATTAAGGTCACATGAGCTGTAATTATTGAGGTAGGAACTTGAGGGTCCCTTTACTACAGCTAAGTGATGCCATAGGACACAGAGTACTGGACCTGGAGTCAGGAAGACTTGTCTTCCCAAGTTTAAATCTGACCTCAGATACTTACTAGCTGTGTGACCCTGGGCAAGTCATTTAATCCTTTCGGCCTCAGTTTCCTCATCTGTGAAAGTGAGCTGAATAAGGTGATGGTATCTTTGCCAAGAAAACCGCAAATGGGGTCATGAAGAGTCAAACTGAAGAAGTAGATGAAGTTCAGAGGTGGGTTGTCAGGGGGCAGTTGTTATCCCAGTCAAAAGGGCTTTATTGACATAAAAGCAGTGGGCTAGTCCTTAGGAACACCAGCAGTTTGAGAAAAGACAGAGGCTTGCTTTTATATCCAAGTCTTAGGAACTCAGCTAGGAGTGGGGTTATGCTCCTACATGGGCAGTTAACTACAGGGAAGGATGTCAGGAAGGGGGAAGAAGGTATGTAAAGGGAGGCAGGAAAAGGGAAGCAGGTATGTTGGGTACTTTGCAAAACAGGGAACTTAACTTGCAACATTCAAGGATATGGGTGCAAACCATAGGGGTTAGTCACGTACACAGAAAATAACAATATTTTCTTGTCAACAGATAGAGGCCCCTGTTACTGATTTAGATTTAGGCAAGGCTCTAATTGTTTCTGGGCAGAAGTCAACCTCATCAGGATATGACTGAAAGAACTGAACAACAATAAGTCTTCAGGGTCAGGACTGGGACAAGCTCATTGATTGTCTTGTTCTAACTTGCTCTGGTCAGACCTCATGTAGAATGTTCTGTTCTGGGTACCATATTGTAGGAAGGGAACTGATAAATTAAGGAGTGGCCAAAGTAGGGTGATCAGGATGGCAAAGGGCCCTGAGATCATGGAGTATCAGTTAAAAATTAGTGATGCTAACTTACCATGGAGCAGAGAAGGTTTAGAGGACCAAATATTAGCTGACTTCAGATTTCCATATGGCTATGACATGGAAAAAAGGATATGATATAGTCTGTTTAGCCTCAGAGCTAAAAACGATGGATGGGAGTTGTAGAGATGCAGACTCTCGGATTCTGTGTCAAGTATTCCTCATATGAAGATAATGCTAACAATGGAACATGTTCTAAGAAGAAATTAATGTTGAATTATTTTCAAACTATATAATCTGAAGTTATCTTAAAGCAGGAATTCTTAAACTTTGGGTTAGTGAATTTGATTGTAAAAATATTTTCATCATAATAGTTTAGTATAATTGGCTTCCTTTGTAATTTTCTGTCCATATGGCCAAAGAGGTCTATGAGACCAGAATGGTTAAGGATCCCACCACTCCTTTCTTTTAAAGAATGGGTACTCTGCTTTGCAAGGTATTCTTAATTTCCTTACCTAGAAAGCATGAGTCATCTTCATCTTGGAGAGAGAAACAAGTTAAAGCTTGAATTAATTGCCATTCTCTAGACTGGTATTGCCATATTAAAAGATTCTGTTGGTGGAAAATCCTTCAAACTGTTAATGAGCTCTTTGAGCAAGTCAAGATTTCCGATGTAAGTCTTCTATGAGCCAAATTAACTACATTAAGAAACTTTGTACTCATCAATGATACTTATAATTTAGGAGGGGAATTAGTAAAATTCAAACTACTGATCAAGTCAATCAACCAACAGGCATTTATTAAGTGCCTACTGTATACCAGCATTGCATACTAGGTTTTTTTAATTCACACACGTTTTGTTGCTCTTTTTTTAGATTACAGTCACCTCTTCATAATTCCACCCTATAAAAACCCTTCTTACAACAAAGAAATACAGTTAATCAAAACAAATCAATGCACTGGCCATATCCAAGAGCACAAGCCACTTTTCCACATCCGGGGGTGTTGAAGCCAGTTTGTACCAACTCATGAGAGCTAATTGTTAAATTTTCAATTAAACCTCAGAAATTAGCAAATGCTATAAACTAGTGCTTGATTTATTGTTTTGGTGATGGTCTGGGCTTAAAAAAGCAGTGAAGAAAATGTTAATAATGAAGATTAAACTCTTAAAATGAGTCATGTGTACATTTTTCCCTCTGAAAGTCAGTTGTTAATCATTTAGTAACACACTACTATACTACATCTGTAGTCTGCCATCTCTCTGTGGAGACGAGGAAGCACACTTCAAAGTCACACCAGATGTTTCCAGATGTGAGTAACCAGTTATCATACAACATTTATCTCCTCCAAGATTACAAATTACTCTTCAAAATTGGGATTGAACTTCTGAGTATCTCCCCCAGACATTTAAGCCTGTAAGTCACAGATCTGTATTGTGCAACAAGAAAGACATTTCGAAAAGGAAGATTTTTATTTTGTTAGGATGTCATAGCTGAGAGTTGTTTTTCAACAATAGATAAGAATAGGGTTGTAAAGGATAGTCAAAATCAAGTTTTTGGGGAATAGTGTGTGAAATATGTAGACTTTGAAGCCCTGCCAACAAGAGATGTTAGCGGACCTGCTTGATTTAACAGAACACAAAGAAATATTTCAAGGATATTTTTTAGAAAAAGGAACTGCAGCAGAGAAAGAATGAAAAATCAAAATACGTGCTGAAAACTGTGCTAAATTTTGTTCATGTTGAAATCTTTAACAATAAGAGGCTCAGAATTTGAGTTTTATAATTCAAAAGCAATTTCTTATAAATAAGAATTTCTTAAAAACAGATTTTAAAAAAAGACACAAGATCTCCTTTTAGCCAAAAGGAATTGTCTTAGGAAGATTCTGAAGATCACCTGGCAGGATAAGATACCAGACACTGAGGTTCTTTCTCAAACTAAATTGCCAAGCATCCAAACTACTTCAGAGAGTACAACTCTGTTGAGCTTGTTTGAATGCAAAACGTATACTTCCCGTGTTATGGAGAACTCGCAGAGGCCAGCATTCACATAGTGGTCAGAAATGATACAAGGATACTCTCAAGGTCTCTCTTAAGAACTTTGGAATTGATTGTATGACATGGGAGACATTGGCACAGGACCACTCAGCATGGCATGCCCACATCAGAGAAGGTGCTGTGTTCTATGAGCAAAGCAGAATTGAAACAGCTCAAAGGAAACACGGGATGTGCAAATTCAGAGAATCCACCCCAAATGTTCACATGGACTATTTGTGCCCAACCTGTGGTAGAACATTTCGAACTCATGTGGGGCTGATCAGCCACAGCTGGACACACTGAAACTTGACTCTAGCATAGTGATGTCATTTTCGTCCTTTTCAAGAATGAAGGACAACAACCAATCAACCTTCTCACTTCTAAAGGAGCCATATTTGGGATCCAAGGATCACATGATCATCTTAACACTTTTTTTTCATGTTAGCACTTTCTTTTTCTTCAACCTAACAAGTCCTGTGTTTTGCACACTTTTCTCTCATTGATTTGCATAGTCTTCAAGAGGATAGGAAAGTAATAGTATATGTACTTAGGACTGACTTCTCAAAATAAACAACTTAGAGATGACACGTCACACATTCTAATGGTCCTATATCTTATAGATCATACAAGTTGAGCGAACACAAAAAGGCCTTGTGAGCTGAGATTCTATGTTTCCTTGGTAATAGCTATCCAAAAATGTGATGGGTTATTTCAGGAGGTAATGACTCCCTCCACAAATGTTCTATTCTGACATCTCTTCATAGCATGGAGTTGATTCTGGGTTTGCAGAGGCTGACAGGAAAGAGTAAAGACTTTAAGTATGGTCCCAGTGACATATTGTGTCTGCTCTCTGCAGAAGAGCCTAAACATGGAGTCTTATCCACCAACTAGTGAACATCCAGCTGGTAATGAATCACTTTATCTAGGCAACTCATGAAACAAAGAAACAAATAGAAATCTAGTGATGGCCTCTTCTACTTTTCCAGTGAAAGGTGGACAGATGTTTATGGATTGCACACAGAAGACACACACACACACATATCAAATACTTTCTTCATTAAAGGGGTTGGCATAAACAACCGTATAAAAAAGGTTTCCCAATCACTAATAAGGGAAATTCAAATTAAAGCATTCTGTACTTTGTACATGCTGGTAAAGACAAAAAAAAAGGAAATAGTGTTGGGAAATATGGTGCATTAAAACACTGTTGGTGTCACTCCTGTGACACTTCAGTTCCCTCAGCTTTAAAATGGGGGTAACAACAGTACTTGTCCCAAAGGGTTGTTGTAAGACTCAAATGAGATAATATATGTAAAGTACTTCACAAACCTGAAAATATTGTGCAAATGTTGGCTACTATTAGAAGGAGAATGGTATAGCAGATAGAAAACTGGTCTCAAAGCCAGAAAGACCTGGATTCAAGTCCCGCTTTTGATACATCCTGACTGTGTGACCCTGGGTAAGTCACTTTACCTTTCAGGGGTTTAGGCCAGAAGTATCACACATGTGGCCCATAACACATCCAAGTGTGGCCTGAACCAGATTAAAACGTGGTTTCTATCTGATTTTAATGTGATGGTGTATTCACAAAAAGATATAAAAATGTATGGTTTTCTAAGTCAATATACAACCTACTGGAATCCCTATGTACAATTCAGTGACCCCCATTTCTACTTGAGTTTGACACACTGCTGGGGGCAACTCCATAAATCTATAAATTGTAGAGAAGTTGCTCACTTTCATTTCTACAGGGATTTTCCTCACCTGGAATTTCTCTCTACTAATGAAAGCACAGGTCCCACTCCTATCCCTATTGCTATTATCTATGACCTTAATCTGGTCATGTGTAAAAGCGTAAAGCGGCACAGGGGAAGGACAGATTCCCTAAGGCATTCACTCACTCTACAGGAGACCTCCTGGAACCGCTAACAGCTACTCTTTGAGACAGGCCACTCATCTGCCCCTGAACCCATCTAATTGTATTGTAATTTTCCATCTTTTGTTTGCTTTTCCCAAAAGAGTAGCATAAAGTAATTTATCAAATACTTTGCTAAAAAATCTAGGTCATTCATATCTATAGTATTCCTCTGATCTACTAAGCCATCAGAGGTAACTAAGTGGTGAAAAGGAGAAAGTGTGGGACTTAAGAGTCAGGAAGACCTGAGTTTGAATTCTACCTCAGACACTAGCTGTGTGACTCTAAGCAAGTCACTTCACCTTGGTCATCCTCAGTTTCCCCATCTATAAAATAGGAATTACCTCAGAGTGTCATTATGAGGATTAAGTGAAACAATGCACGTTGAAAGAACTTGGCAAACCTTCAAGTGCTACATAGGTACATTATTCTTATTACTGCTTGGTTAATCCTGTTGGTCAAAAAAACAAAATGCAAGTTTACAAAACAGGGACTGTTCTTCATGAAACCATTCTTACTCATTATAATCACTCTTTTTATAGATTTCCACTGACCATTTCTTTAATGACTGTTTTAAGAAAGATCACAGGAATCAGAGTTAAGTCCACCAGCCTACAGTTTGCATTCTCTACTCTCTTCTCACTTTAAAAAAATTAAACATTTGCCCTTCCAGTCCTATAATACCTTTCTTGTTTCCAGAGTCTTTCAGATACTTCTGACAACAGCTCAACAATCACACCTGCCAATTCTTTCAGACTGTACAGTAGTTCATCTGTTACAGGTGATTTGAAATCACCTAAGGCACTTAGATATTCCCTTATTAAAGCCTTACTTATTTGGGGCATCATTTCCCTATTAGCCGGGTTTTTTTTTTCTGTCTATTTCCAGTGCAAAGGTCATTGTCCTTATCAGAGAAAGCAGAATCGAATCAAACAGTTCTGATATTTCTCTGTTGTCAGTTATCATCATCGTATCCACCCCAAGTCGTGTTACTATCCCCCTTTTTTCCCCCAATACTCCTATTTCCTGTAATATAACTTTTTTTTAAAACCTACGTTTTAGTTGACCTTAGTTTCCCTCACCAGACTCAGCTCATTCTTCACATTAGCTCTCCTGACCCTATTTTTTCAAGTCCACGCTGTATCTGTTTCCTTCTCTTGCTCCCATCCTCTACACAATTAAAAAAAAATCTAATCTTAATTATTTTCAGACAACTCTTGTTATTCCTCCTCACTGGAAATGTTTCATTTGGTGTCCTCTGAATTTCAGATTCCTTTTGGGCTAACTTCCCTTGAGGGTTGTTTTTAGTTCATAGGATCCAGCCTCTCCTTCCTCTGAACCATTTGAAATCTGCTTTCTTAAAATCTAGGGTTCATGTCACACTGTGGCTTTTCTCTCCTCTGCCACAAATTCTAGGAGGAATTGGCTTCTTCCTCTTAAGGTTCCTGTCATTTCTACCCCAGCAACCAGTTCCTCCCTCTTAGTGAAAATCAGATCCAGAATAGAATTTCTCCCTTGTTGGTTATTCTACCTGTAGTTCTGCAATTATTCTTTCTTCACAATTTCCCCACATGTGGCTTATTTATGAAAAATAGGCTTAGTAAGAAGAAAACAGGCTTAAGCACTCTTCAGACCTCTTCAGTGTCCTTAGCAATGATTTAAAGAAGAATAAAGATGTACTGAGTCACCTCTGCCCACCCAGGAATATTTACTCTCATGATTACAGAGCCCTACTCTGGATGTTGTTTCAGATATAAAACATCTGTTTTTTAAAAAGCATGGGGGGGGGAGGAGAGGGGAAAAATACAAGTAAATATTCTCCTTACATGGACAATTAGAGTTTTTTCCATGACTTGTCAATAACCTTTTTTTCCTCATGTGAATTTATCTGAATAAATTTGTACCTTATTTTATGCTTGTTCCTAAAAGATTGTGTGGAAATTTGCTGTTATTTCAAAATTGGCTCAAATGTTACACACTAGTATATTCCCAGGCCCACTTCTTTTGAAAAGAAAATCGTCATTTTGTAAACTAAATAATCACCCTCTAACTTGCAGACTTCATAGATTCAAATTTTCACATACTGGATTTGTTCAAAGGCATTACAGAAATAGCTCTCCTTCTAAACACCAATTTCTTTTGACACCTGAAGATCATTCCCATTTGCTTCATCTTTTTGAAAACTCAGTGCAAGTGGCTTTTGTTTTTCTTGCATGGAATTGTGACTTTCACTTCCAGTATGTGGATATTCTGTTACTTATAGTAGAAGCAGTTAACTGAAGTGAAAACAAGAAGGTTAGCAAGGAAAAAAATCAACACAGAAGCCAAGCTGAAGCAGGTTAACTAAAGGATGGAAAGAATAAAGTGGAAAGCCTAAAGAAAGATAGTAGGATATAATGTAAAGAAGTCTAGATTGGAAGCCCCAGGATCTTCTTTGTTCAAATACTGGCTTAGCTACTCACTACCCCTACGTGTGACACTGGAGTAGCCATTTCCTCTCTTGGCTGTCTGTACATAATGAGAGAGAGCTGTACTTTATCCTGGATTAGGATGCCACAACACTCTGGACTGAAGTCTGAACCAGATTAAAATGTAATTGGGAAATATTTAAGAAAATGTTAAGAAATATTTAAGAAAATATGTACATTAACAAAAAAAATTGATAAACACGTGTGGTTTTCCAAGTCTGTACGTGGATCTCTGGGAACCTTAGGTACAGTTTAGTTGTCCCACTTTCTATCTGAGTTTGACATCACTGGACTAGATGATCCTTTGGGTACTACATTTATAATCCATAAAAGAAAGACAGGAATTCTGCAAAACCCAGTAAATTAGCAAAGCACCGTTAAGAATTCTCTAAGAACTACAGAGTATTTGGGTTTCCAAATGTTAAGCAATAAATGTTACATTAAAAAACAACATGTTTACACTAGTGGGTGGTGGAAAATCAAGGCCTGTATTTGGAGGAGATTTTAATAGTCAAACTTTGTAATTAAGGCAATCTGTTTATTTTTGGACTTGGCTCATATTTCAGGGTCTTTTTCTTCTTTTTTTTTTAATAACTGAAGGTTACCAACTTATTTAAGAAATACAAATATTAAGGTTCATTAGGGAAAATAAAGGAAGTCCCCAACTTATAAACAGGTTCTATTTCAAAAGTTCATTTTTAAGTCATTCATTTAGAACAAGTTGTCTCATAGAGACCATGTTATGAACAGTGTTTGTGTTCTCAGGACAACCCCAGAATATCTATTCCCACCATGTTTCCAGATCCTGTGTTGTGAAATGGCCAATATCTTCTATGTTATGTCCACAAAACTTTTTTTCTGTGTTGGATGCCTCTGTCCTTAGGGGCAAAATTGGAACTAGAAACAGGAAGGAAAGATAATGGGGGTAGGGGTGGGTGGGGAAACAATGCAGGGGGAAAAGGAGTATCCCTTTGTGGTATATAAGTTTAAAGAAGCAAGGACCTTTGAAAGTAAAAATGTTGAGGACCAGTAAAAATTTCCCATGGATCTACACTGATTTAATCCATAATGTAGCTGAATTCATAATGTATGCATACTTGTAATGAAAAAAAAAAAAGAAAGCAATCCCATTAAAATGCTTCAGTATTTTGGTGTATCTGTGGATCTCAACAATGAAGCTAGTCTCTCCATTGTTGTAGATCACAACCCTTCCACATTTTTTATCCTGTGCAATTCTTGGCCACGTTGTCCCACACAGCTTCCACAAAAGATCTATCCACTTTACTGAAGGTTTTCTCTGCTTGTTTTTGTTATACATTTGAGGGGTATAAGACTTAGTATTTTTTAAAATTTTACGTTTATATTTATAAAATTTTTATTTTATAAAATGCTTGGTATTTTATCTTTTATTCTTGATGTGTGATTGGCCCACTTCCTCTTCCAAAATATATTTTATCAGTGATATATCTTTCACCATTTTTTGCATGTCAGTGATCACTAGAAATGTGTCCCACTCTACTTATACATCCAAGGGTCTCTCCATTGACCCCTGGATTACAGGTAACTATGATTCTTTAAATACTGTAGTGTACTAGTGTTCTCGAAAATAGCAATGGCCTACTGATAGATCTGCCTGCTGCAGCTCTCTCCCCACTCCAATTCATCTTCCATTCTGCCATCAAGTGATTTTCCTAAAGAACAGGTCCAACCAAGTCATCCTCTTATTCAGTAAACTCCAGTGGCTCCCTTTCACCTCCAGGATCAAATACAAAATGCTTTGTTTGGCATTCAAAATCCTTCATAACCTAATCCCCTCCTACATTTCAAGTCTTTGCCATGCACTCTTGGATCCAGCGACACTGATCTCCTTGTTGTCCTGCCTCTTGGCTCTAGGCATTTTCTCTGGCTGTCCCTCCTGCCTGGAATGCTTTCCCCTCTCGTCTGTGTCTACCAGCTTCCCTGGTTTTCCTCAAGTGCCAGCTAAACTTCGACCTTCTACAGGGAGTCTTTTCTGATCACTTTTCGTCGCTGTGCCTTCCCTCTCTTAATTGTTTGCTCCTTATCCTGTCTGTAGATTGTGTCCATGTATTTGTTTACTTGCAGTCTCCTCCCGTTAGAGTCTGAGCTCCTTCAGGGCAGGGACTATCTGCCTCTATTTACCCACCATGCTTAGTATGGTGCCTGGCACACAGTAATGTTTGTTGACTGAATGATTGACCACGTGGCATCTTCAAGACAATAATGGTGTTAAAAAAAATGGATTTTTATGTTAATGAGCAGCATGGAATCATTAGAAGTACAGCACATTTTCCCAACTGCAATCCAGCCTACTTTCTTCTTCCTAATTGGTTCTGGACTTGATTCATTGTCCGTTGATGGTGATTATCTCACATATGTTTTCTGTTGTGAAAACTTAATGTACTGAGCTATTTAACTGCCTGAGGTGGCACAATGGATAGAGTGCTGGTCCTGGAGTGGGGAAGACTCATCTTTCTGACATCAAATCTGGCCTCAGATACTGACTGGCTGGGTGACCCTGGGCAAGTCACTTAACCCTTTTCATCTCAGTTTCCTCTTCTGTAAAATGAGCTGGAGAAGGAAACGGCAAACCACTCTAGTACCTTTGCCAAGAAAATCCCAAATTTTGAGATGTGAACTGAATAACAAATTTACCTACCTGCCATAATCTGGGTAAGGGAATTTTTCATTTATTTTAGTTTCTTATGTGAATTATTAGACTGATATCTTTGGAGTAATTATGGATACCATTGAAGAGACCCTGTAATATTCTGAGGTTTGATGCAGTCAACATCAATTAATGCAAACAGAAGCATCTGGAGGACATCCACGTCTATATGGATCCCCCTTCCATTTTGACCTTGTAATAGATATCATCCCTAGTAGTGGCAAACACCTTTGGCTAGTATACTGTTCTTGATGTATGTCTTACTTGGTGTAACAGTGGTCATCAAATAGAGTTCCTCTATGGCTTCATATTTATCATGGTAAATTCTATGATCTGAATAGGGGAGATCCTATACAGGTACTTATTATTCAACTGAGTCAAATGACTGTTTTAGTCAACAAATAGTGAACACAAATGATCTTGAATTTTCTGCACCTTTTAGTCAATTGTGTGACTGTAACAATGTAGTCTTCTGTGGAAAAAGACTTGTAAAAGACTTGTACCTTCTTATATTAAAAAAAAAGCTTTCTTGCTGCCTTTTGTTTTTTACACCACAGTTATTTCCTGACATTCCACCCTGTCTTGAACATTCCTTTGTAATGCACTATGCTCTACTTGTAGGATTTCCTGATTTTCCCCCCACTGCTAGTGCCCTACCTCCTTAAACTGCTTGGTGTTTATTCTGTATGTATTCTCTGTAAATATATCTGACATGTTGTGTTACCTGGTGGGATATAAACTCCTAAGAAGAGCAACTCTTTCATTCTTAGTCATCTAATCCTAGTCCCTGGCACAGGGCTTGACATACAGTAAGAATTCTATAAAGGCTTATGGGTGGATAAATGATATTCTGTTAGGCAAAACTGATCAACAAAACTAGGATATGCCAGATTTTGTGCCTAAAGTTAGGAGTTCTCTACTGAAGAGAAAGAAAGTTTGTTTTGTTATAGGTTTCCTCTAACCAAGGCTGGTTATTGCAGTGAATTTTTGCTCAATTACTTTTTAGTGTTACTTTTGTTTATATTATATTTATACTATCAAATGAGGTAATATACATAAAAAGTACCTGATACATTGTAGGTACTATATAAATGCTTATTCTCTTTCCTTATTGTACTAATTGTATATAGTTTTCCTGCTTCTGCTTACTTCCTTCTGTATTAGTTCATGCAATCCATTCATACTTCTTTAAATTCCTCCTGTTCATTAATTCTTTTTAAAAAAAATTTTTGTTTTTAGTTTTCAACATTCATTTCCACAAGATTTCGAGTTACAAATTTTCTCCCCGTCTCTCCACTAGCTCCCACCCCAAGATAGAGAACTTACTGAATACCCCTTCCCCCAATCTGTTCTTTCTTATATCCTTCCCCATCCCCCCCTAACTTTCTTGTAGGGCAAGATGTATTTCTATACCCCATTGCCTGTGTATCTTATTTCCTGTTTGCATGTAAAAAACAATTTTTTAACATTTGTTTTTAAAACTTTGAGTTCCATATTCTTTCCCTTCTTCCCTTCTCACCCACCCCCACTGGAAAGACAAGCAATTCAACATAGGTTGTACATGTATAGTTTCACAAAACATTTCCACAGTAGTTATATTATGAAAGACTAACTATATTTCCCTCCATCCTATCCCGCCCCCCACTTATTCTATTTTCTCCTTTGACCCTGTCCCTTTTCAAAAGTGATTGCTTCTAACTTCCCTCTCCCCCAATCTGTCCTCCCTTCTATCATCCCCTCTCTTATCTCCTTCCCCCTTTCTTTCCTATGGGGTAAGATACCCAATTGAGTGTGTATTTTATTCCCTCCTTAAGCCAAATTCAATGAGAATAAGGTTGACTCATTCCCTTTCACCTTCCTGCTCTTCCACTCCATTGTAACAGTTTTCTCTTGCCTCTTTTATTTGAGATAATTTACCCTATTCTATCTTTCCCTTTCTCCTCCCAATATATTCCTCTCTCACCTCTTAATTTTTTTTTTTAGATATCATCCCTTCATATTCAACTCATCCTCTGCTCTCTGTCTATATACACATGTATACACATACACACACATATATATATACACACACACACACCTTCCTATACCTACATATATATGTATGTATACATATGTAGATAGATAGCTATTCCCTTCAACTCTCCTCATACTGAGAAAAGTCTCATGAATAACAATTATAATTTTTTTCTATGTAGGAATATAAATAGTTCAACTTTAATAAGTTCTTTATGCAGGTGGCTAGGTGTTACAGTGACTAGAGCACCAGCCCTGGAGTCAGGAGGACCTGAGTTCAAATCTGGCCTCAAACACTTAACACAAAACTAGCCATGTAACCATGAGCAACTCACTTAACCCCAATTGCCCTACCTTCCCCCCTCCAAAAGTCAAAAAACAAAAACAAAATAAATTCTTTATGATTTCTTTTTTTCTGTTTACCTTTTCATGCTTCTCTTGCTTCTTGTATTTGAAAGTCAAATTTTCTGTTCAGCTCTGGTTTTTTCATCAAGAATACTTGAAAGTCCTTTATTTCATTGAGTATCCATATTTTCCCCTGAAATATTATACTCAGTTTTGCTGGGTAGGTTATTCTTGGTTTTAATCCTAGCTCCTTTGACCTCTGGAATATAATATTCCAAACCCTTCAATCCCTTAATGTAGAAGCTGCTATATCTTGTGTTATCCTGATTGTGTTTCCACAATACTCAACTTGTTTCTTTCTGACAGCTTGTAATATTTTCTCCTTGACCTGAGAACTCTGGAATTTGGCTATGATATTCCTAGGAGTTTTCTTTTGGGGGATCTTTTTCAAGAGGTGATCAATGAATTCTTTCCATTTCTATTTTGCCTTCTGGTTCTAGAATATCAGGGCAATTTTCCTTGAGAATTTCTTTGAAGGATGATTTCGAGGCTCTTTTTTTGATCATGGCTTTCAGGTAGTCCAATAATTTTTAAATTATCTCTGCTGAATCTATTTTCCAGGTCAGTGATTTTTCCAAAGAGATATTTCACATTGCCTTCTATTTTTTTCATTCATTTGGATCTGTTTTATAGTATCTTGATTTCTCATAAAGTCGTTAGCTTCCAGTTGCTCCAATATAATTTTGAAGGAATTATTATCTTCAGTGAGTTTTTGAAATTTCTTTTCCATCTGGTCAATTCAGCTTTTTAAGGCATTCTTCTCCTCATTGGCTTTGTGGGCCCCTTTTGCCATTTGAGTTAATCTATTTTTTAATGTCTTATTTTTTGGATCTCTTTTAGAAGGCTTGAATTGCTTTTCATGATTTTCTTTCATCCTTCTCATTTCTCTTCCCAATTTTTCCTCTACTTCTCTTACTTGATTTTCAAAAGCCTTCTTGAGCTCCTCCGTGGCCTGCAATCAGTTCATATTTTTCACAGAGGCTTTTGATGCATGAGTTTTGACTTTGTTGTCTTCTTCTGGTTCTATGTTTTGATCCTCTTTGTTCCCCCAAGAAGATTCTATGGTCTGATTGTGCTTCCTCTCTTTGCTCATCATGCAGCCAATTACTTGACTTTTGAGTTCTTTGCCATGGTAGAACTCTGCTTCCAGAGTGGAGAGAGCTGTGTCTCAAATTTCTGGGGTTTTGCACAGCTGTTGTCAAAGCTATGAGGACACCCTCTTTACAACCACCACAAGCTCTGGCATACTAGCGTTCCTCACCCCAGGACTGCCACCCAAGACTGAGACCCAGATCCAAACAGGTCAAAGCAAGAGCAATTACCCTTTGAATGGTCGCTTGGTCTCCCTAAAATTTGTAGGTCAGGAGCTCCGGAGGCAGCCTCACAGCAGCAGCTGCAGCCACCACCCCACCACCACCAACTCTGCCAACCCTGGTGGTAGGGACTGGACTGTGCTCTTCTCTCACCCAGTTCCAACAGAGTTCCCTACTTACCTTTTACTTTCTCTTTGGTGTTTATAGGTTGAGAAGTCTGGAAACTGTCACAGCTGCTGGTGATTCACTCTCCTGAAGTCTGCTCTGGCTGGTCTGGGCTGCGGGTCTGGGCAGTCATGGCTCACATGGGACTGTGCTTGGCTCCCAGCCCAGTACAATAGACCCTACCCGTCAGCCTGCCAGGCTGCCTTCAGTGAGAAATTTGTTTCTCTCTGTCTCTTTGTGGGTTCTGTAGCTCTAAAATTTGTTTAGAGTCATTTTTTCACAGGTATTGGAGGTGGTTGGAGCAGGAGGTCAAGCAGGTTCCTGCTTTTACTCTATCATCTTGCTCATTAATTCTTACAAGAGTATCCTGTAACATTTATACATAGGACAATAGTATCCTATTACATTTGAATTTCACAGTTTGTTCACCTATGTCCTACTCACATTTTCATTAATGATAACTTTGATATGTGCCTAGATCATTTTCAGAAAAGTTTTCCAGGGATGAAAAGGTAGGCATATGGGTTGCAGTGCTTGCTGTTCTCTCGATTAGAATTTTGGAGCAATAGTACTTTCTATGATTTTTTCCCTAATCTTTTGATATCTTCCCCTCCCTGAGATAAAATGGCCCTTCAATGTTTTCAGAATTAGGCAACTAAATCATTCCTTTACTTATATTCCCCAGCCCCCAAGCACTCTTTGATCCAATAACAGTGGCCTCCCTGCTATTCCTTGAATAAGACACTCCATCTCCAGACTCTGGGCATTTTCACTGGTCCTCCCCCATGCCTGGAAAGCTCTCCCTCCTCATCTCTACCTCCTGGCTTCTCTGGTTTCCTTCAAGTCTCAGTTAATGTTCCATATTGTGCATTAAACTGTTTTCAGTACTCCTTACCCCTAATTAGTGCTTTTCCTCTGTTTATTTTCAATTTCTCCTCTAAATAACTTGTTTATATATAATTGCTTGCACATTATCTCCTCTACCAGACTATGAGGTCCCTGAGAGCCAGGGCTATCTTTTGCCTTTCTTTATATCCCTTAGCACAATGCCTGGCACACAGCAGGTGCTTAATAAATGTTTATTAACTGAATGGCTGACTCAAATGTACATGGTTTGACCCAAGAACAAGGTAAATGTATTATTAAGTACCATTTCACCTTTTGATTGCAATACTAGTTTTCAAAAAGAAAAACAACAAAATTGCACTAAAATAATTCTTGTTTTGTTTTTGGAGGATGGAAGGCGAGGCAATTGGGGTTAAGTGACTTGCCCAAGATCACACAGCTAGTAAGTGTCAGGTGTCTGAGGTCGGATTTGAACTCAGGTCCTCCTGACTCCAGGGCTAATGCTCTATTCACTGTGCCACCTAGATGCTGCCTACTAAAACAATTCTTTAAAATTATTTTGAATTCTGGTTCTTTTTTTTTCTTTAAATTTTTATTGTTTTTATTAATTTGTTTGTTTACTTTTAGTTTACAAGATTCAGCTCCACAATCCCTTGAGTTTCAAATTTTCTCCCCTTCTTCTCTTCCCTCCCACTCCCCATTTGAATTCTGATTCTTAAGGAAAAGAAGATTTAATTCAGTGGTTCTCAACCTTCCTAATGCCACAACCCTTTAATACTGTTCCTCATGTTGTGGTGACCCCAACCATAAAATTATTTTTGTTGCTACTTCATAACTACTTCAAACTTCCAAAGTTTAAAGGGTTTTATAAGATTATTTTACTGGTTATTAAATATCTAATTTCTCTGGAAAAATCATGACTTTCTTTCCTTGATACATGTGTATAATTAGAACTCTTCTAATGCTTGTTAGTCATGATTGTGGTCTTTTTTTGGTTCACAAATGGAATGAACAGAGGGAAAAAAGAAGAAAAGAGATTTTCCCCCCAAGTTACATAAGTTATATTCTGAATTCCTGTGCAGAACTCCTGCTGATGGTGAAGTTTTCCCCAGGTTTCTCTTTAAGGATGGCTTTGTACTGGTGACAGGGAGACCCAGAAGACTATAAGGTCCCCTTAGTGGGATCAGTCATCTGTTAAAAGATGTCAGCCTGACCATCTACATAGAAAAAACTGTGTTTCACTCCTTCAGTGAATCTGTGATCTCAGGAACATGACCAGGTAGCTGTTATTTACATTCAAAGTGGTACAAAGGGGGACTGGTCTCCCTTCCAGGAGAGAAAGTAAACTCCCAAGTCTTGTCAAACCAGAATAGCAGTTCCCTTTGTTGCTTTGTCCACCTTTTGAAGACTGGAATTATCATTAAAGTAAGCAAAGAAATCATTGGCTATTCTGATGTACAGACATTTGAAGTTTTCCATCATTTAATGAGTTTACTAGTCTGGGAGAGGGGCAATTTCCCAACTATTATTACTTAAGTCTGCTGCACCCCTCATAGGAATGCTAGGATTCCTGTAATATTTTGACTTTGCTCTAGCAAACCAGCAAAGCAGAACTAACAACATAGCTATGTTTGTTTGGGGTTTTTTTTGCTTTAGAAAGAGAAGTATTTAATGAGCATCTTTAGAAGACAGGCTGTTGGGTAACTTTTAGATCAGTAATAAATGTACTAATCTAATATAAGTTGAGCTACCAAGCACATAGTCCATGGACCATTAGGAGAATCCCTAGATCAACAATATACAAATCTATCTGTAATGACTTACAGGCATCAAAAATGCAACCCTAAACAGCACTCCTATAAATGTAAGGTGGGCAGTTACTTCTGTAATGGGGATGACACTGGAATATGTTTCATAAGCTCAGTATGTCCTGTCTAGTTTCCAAACAGACTTCTTTTCAATTTGTAATATGAGCAGAAAGAGAAGAGGGAAGAGGAGGAGAGGAAGAGAAGGAGCAAAGCCAGGCTGGCTCAGTTCTAGTCATCAGTAGATTCAAGACAGGAAGCAAGGATGGGAGAGAATTCTTCTGGGCCACCAAAAGGGCACATAGGCACAGTGAATAAAAGTAGGAACAGAACTACTAAGCTCTTGCTCCCTTCACAGTGGCAAGATAAGAGAACAGGAGAGAAGGTTAAGGGTCAGCCACATGTCCTCTTTAAAGGAAGATATGATGAATAAAAGTATGATCTCAACAGAAAGCTCATATCAAAATGTGACAGTATCCCCTTGGAGCCAGAAATCCCATTATTTAGCTTATACCCCAAGGAAATAAGAGGAAAGATTACCTAAACACCAAGATTTTGATGGTAGCACTTTTTGTAATAGTAAAGAATATTAATAGTAAAAAATTGGAAACAAAGTAGATGTCCATCACCTGGGGAATAGCTAAACAAATTATGGTGCACAAATGCAAATATTATTGGCTGTCAGAAATGACAAATACGATCAGTGCAGAAAAGCACGAGTAAATCTTTATGAACTGACACAGAGTGAAGTAATCTGAGCCAAGAAAACAAAACATACAATGCTTACAACAATGCAGATGGAAAAAACAACCACATCCACCCCCCTTCGGACCCCTTCCCCCAAAAAGCGAATGTTGCAAAATAATAAAGAGCAAGCATGACTGGAAAGAGGTAAGAGAGGATGTTCCTACCTCTTTGCAGAGCCCCGGGGTGTGGGGGGGGGCGGGGCGGGGAGAAGGTCTACAAATGTTGCACAATGAACATTTTTTTGTGCTTTTTTGATGTTTTGATCAACTATGCAGACTTTTTTCCTTTTATTTTTCTTTTTTGTCTTAAAATACTATTTGTCATATAGAGTGGCTTTCAGGGAGGGGTAGGAGGAGAGATACTGGGGGAAACTAATATCTTAAAAAAGACATTAGTAAAAACTTATTAAAAGAAGAAAATATAGCAGTACCCAGAGACAATTTAGGGCAGTCCTTTTACTTTTAATTTTAACTTCCTCCTCCTCAATGCCAAGAGAAAACTTCTGGTAGTTGGTTAAGGTAACAATACTTGGAGCCGAAATTACTCTCCTAGGGAAATGATAAGTGTAAGAGCTCCATTGGGAGTGACCACGCCCCCAGACCTTGGGCCCTGCTTCAAATCCAGCTCTCACAGAATCATCTGGGATGGGGAGCAATTCCTGTGGAAACAACCATCCCCACAAACCGTCAATGATTTGCCATTCACAGGCCAAGTGAGTCAACCTGGCTAAAGCAGCAAGGCACCCAATGAAAGAGACAGGAGGTAGCTTGTACCACCACCAGCATCCCCTCAGACTCTGATGGAGATGGCCTACCACCCTGAACCCAAGAATCTGGGGGACAGCAGTGTCCTCTAAATGACCAGAACTGCTTCTAGTTCGGCCCATATAACTATCAGCGAGGGTAGAAATCATAGTGGAGAAGTAACTCATCTTCTTCATCACCACCAGTAACAAGCTGCTGACCAATTTGCCACTGGAAGGTAAATGAGCACAAGCGCCCTACTGGGAAAGGGAGTACCCAATCCCAGCCACCAACAGGCAGATAAGCACAACAAACAAACAAAACACTGGCGGGGTAGCACCCACCAGACCACCGGTCCTGCTTCCAATCTGATTGTCATAACCGTTGTTAGGGAAGGAACAACTCCTGTAGAGAAGGGCCTAGCCATCCTCATCAACTGTGATCCAGAAAGGTGCCCTGAGGGAGAGACAGGAAGCAGAACCCTGAACCCAAGAGCCTTTGAATAGCAAGCTTCTAGTCGGCTTATCTGTAGCCATCATCCTGGGGAACAATTTCTGTGGAGATGGAGCCTGGATGGAGTTCCTGCAGATACTAGGGTTACATCTACTGAAGACCCAGAAGAGAAAGTCCTTGCTGCAAAAGTTCTTGATAATGTCAAAAGATTCAACATTGGAAACTGAAATGGTTTTAATGAGTGGAAATACATCAAAGAAGAGGCATTACCATCTGCTTTGTCTTGGTACCATGGGACCTTTCCACCTAATTTGCAGCTGAAACCTTCTGTATGTGTTGTCTTTGCCTTCAGAATGTGAGCTCCTGGAACAAAGGGATTATCTTCAATTGACTTCATGCAAAGGATCTAGGGGGTGGGGAACCTGTGTCCTTGAGGCCACATGTAGCCCTCTAGATCTTAAAGGCCCTTTGACTGAATCCAACAAATCTTGTTCTGTGTGTCCTTGTTCTGTGTACTCAGGTCCTCCTAATTTCAGGGCCAGTGTTCTATGCACTATGCCACCTAGCCGCCCCATGTTTGTATTTCTTAAGAGACATCTAAGTACATTTATAAAATTAAAATCAATGTTTAAACAAAAAAGTTGCCAGATTCCTGTCCTTGAGTTTGGTATAGTGGAGAGAGTGTTGGACCGGGAATCTGGGTGAATGGGTTCTAATTCTGACTTGGCCAATCAATCAATCATCAAGCATTTCTTTATTAAGTACTTACACTATGCTAGGCACTGGGGATACAAAAAATAGTCATCATAATAGTTACCATTTTTGTAGTGCCGTAGGGGGCAGCTAGGTGACACAGTAGATAGAGCTATGGTGTATGACCCTGGGCAAGTCACTTAACACTTAACACTTTGCATCTGTAAAATGAGCCAGAGAAGGAAATGGCAAACTGCTTCAGTATCTTTGCCAGAAGACCCCAAAGGTTTGGAAATTGCTTTATAAATATTATTTCATCCTTAAAACAACCCTGGGAGGTAGGTAAGAATAAGTGGATAAGAATAGTTTCTTATTCCTGTTTTGCAAAAGAGGAAACCAAGGCATACAGAGATTAAAGTAACTTGCCCAGGGTCACACAGCTACTAAGTGTCTGGCATGGGATTTTAACTCAGTTCTTTCTGATTTCAGCCCCGCTGTACCACCTGGCTAACAAAACTATTCTTTATCTTAGGGAGCTGACATTTTGTTTGAGTGAACAGCTGTGTGATCTTGAGCAGGTCACTTAACTTCTCTGGGCTTTGGATTCCTCATCTATAATGTGATGAGGCTGATCTCTATGATTTCTGTTGTCCCTTCCAACTCTGGCATTTTCTGGCCATGCTATCAAGTTTTCTCCCCCTCGTATGTGTGTATGTCCAGTGTTTATGCCTCAAGGAATGAATTAGTCTGCATTTAATGGAATACATTCTCTGTACCTCTGGAACAAGAACATTACATTTTTACAGAGACTCATCATAATTAAAGCTGACAGAATGAACTCTGGTAAGGCAATGACTTATGCTCTTACCACTGTGGGGCTTAATCATGAATTTCAGGGAAGGCCGAACCTTTAGGAATGAGCTGCTTGCTGCTCAAATTGGGAAACAAAAAATGGGAAGATAGTGATATGTTACATATGCTAAGACATTATATTCTGTAGTCTAGCTGGAACTGCTTTCAAACCTGTTGGTAGCCATACCTCTTGAGGCCACATACATTGTCCTTGTTTGGGTATAACAAGGGAAATAAATTGACTCCAGGTCTTCTCACTAAAAACAGGAAGCATTTTAGAAGGCAGAGGAAATTCATTTAGCTGCCTTTCCAAAATGAGAATGCAGAAAAACAAAATCAAACAAAAACCAAAACCTTCCATTTTAGTATAACTTTAGGTACAAGGAAGGAGATTAGACAGGCTGGTGTATGTGAAGTGAGACAGTGATTACCAATGGTTCGATCTGATTTAGTCTCGTTGAATAATAGCTCAGGAGTATTAACTTACACAGTTTCAATGCATCCATATATTCAAAGCCAGTAATTAATCTTATCTGAGTGATCAAGACTGGATTAAATACTGAACTGACTTCTCTGCTGCCCTTTTTGATACTTGGGTGGGAAAGACATTCTTGGTGTGTCTAGTGGCCTAGGCTCCTTACTCTCTTTTGTTATTTTTTAACTTGGGGAGAAGGAAAAGGAAGATCTAGAAAATGAAGATGGTAGTAACCAAGGTGTAGAAATGACAGAAGACAGGCTGACTGTGTCTGTGCCTGTGTGTACAACAGAAAGAATGTTCAGAATGCCTCATCTTTTGGAAGACATTTGCTGCTCTAGGAATCATACAGCTGAAGAGAGTCTGAGAAGCAACCTGGAGAGAAGTTGTTAAACTTTTTAGCACCAGGTGCTAAAAGAAACCTAATATAACCAAAAACTAGAAATAAAGTGGATATCTATTGACTAGATAATAGATCTAGAACTGGAAAATGCCTTAAAGATGATCTATCCAGGGGAAGCCGCAGCCTCAAGGCCACATGTGACCCCTCTAGGTCCTTAAGTGTGACCCTTTGATTGAATCCAAACTTCACAGAACAAATCCCCTTTATAAAAGGATTTTTTCTGTAAAACTTGGACTCAGTCGAAAAACTGCACCCAAGAACCTAGAAGTCTACATGTGGCCTCGAGGCACAGGTTCCCCACCCATGAATTATACCCTAAATTTATAGATGAGGAAATTGAGGTGTACAGAGGTTGTGACTAGCCTAAGGTCAGGGAGCTACTTAGTCACAGAATGTGAGCTTCTTGCAAGTAGGGATTGCTTATTCTTTCATTAGCATCACCAATGCCTAGAAGAATTCCTGACACATAGTAGGTGCCCAATAAATGTTTGCTGGTTGACTGAATTCAGTTCTAGCAGTCTTTCCACTCTACTGAATTGAGGGGCAGGGTTTACAAATTGTGGTCTGCAACAGAATATTAGTGATTCACAAAAAAATGGAGAGTATAAGGAAATCAGAGAAGCATGGGAAGACCTGAATGAACTGATACAAAATGGAACAAGCATAGCTAGGATACCATCATGCACAATAACTATCAAAATGTAAATGAAAACAGAGCTGAAAGGCAGCTGATCATTGGAATTATTCTTGTTGTCCTTGGAGAACAGATAGTAAAACGCCTCCTCTTCTGTGGAGCAAAGTAGGAGAATGCTGCTGTGGAATGTTGCACACCCTGACAGACAGGACCACAGCAATTAGTCATTGGTTTGGTAAACAGTTTTTTTCCCCCTTTTACTAGGAAGGGCTCAATGGTGGTGCAGGGAGGAGTGCATTCTAGGGGGAGGGAATCTTTGAGATATAACTATGACAGTCAGTCAAAAACATTTATTGAGCATTTACTACATATGAGGCGCTGTGCCAAACACTGGGAGTACAAAGAAAGGCAAAATCAGTCCCTGCATTTGGTGTAAAAGCAAAAGGTATTGTTGTTGCACTGTCATTTTTCAGTCATGTCTGACTCTTTGTGACCCCTTTTGGGGTTTTCTTGGCAAAGATGCTGGAGTGGTTCACCATTTCATTTTCCAGCTCATTTTACAGATGAGGAAACTGAGGCAAATGGGGTTAAATGACTTGCCCACTTAACATAATTAGTGAGTGTCTGAGGCTACATTTAAAATCAGAAAGATGAGTCTTTCTGACTTCAGACCCGGTATTCCACTGTACCACCTAGAAAAAGGCACAGTGTTTAAAAAATCCTGAGGAAGGTCCCCAGTATGTTGGATAGGGAACCCTGTGGAGGATTGTAATGCCAATGCAACATTCACAGTGCCCACAATCACTATAAATATACCTGCATGATGCTCAATCACAAAATATAACAGACTCTCCCTATAGAAGACAGAAGTAAAACATTTATTCAGACACCAGAAAACCAAATCCCCAAACCAGTAAGCCGATTCCATTGTAGTAGTGAAGAAGTTAGTAAGCCACAACAGCACAGAGAGCCACAGTGTCCTTTAGCCTTCCCATAAACCAACATAAGACCAACTTTTACTCACAGGCCTGTCTGTCTCCCTTGGAAGCGTGCCCTCCTCCCAACTGTCTAGTCTAGGTCTGACTCCCAGCTTCCTGTGAGTTCTGCTCCACCCTTCAGCAAACTCCTCCCACCACAGGCTTCTTGTGATTACATTCATCCTATTAGGAGGCAGAGTATATAAAGCACGGAAGGTCTTCAAAATTCCTTAGGGTTATTAAGAGGCAGGGAAGATCTTCAAATTCCCATTAACCTTAGAAGGATTTATAGGAAAACACAGAAGAAAAACACACCCAATGAGAATGTGTGGATGGGTTGCCACCTGTACTGATGGAGGATCACAGATTCATAAAAGTATGCAAGCAACACACAAACACATATTACAGCCAGGCACAGAAACCAGCTTGAATGTTCTCTTGGTCCATCTTTCTTGTATAATGTAAGGCAAACAAAATCAATGAAACCAGTGCTTACCAGAACGTTCTCCATATCCCCTGCTACCCATTATTTGAGGACTCTTGAACTACGCATAGTTATAAAAAGAAATTGTAAATTCCCTTCCTCTTCTTTCCCCCATTACTTACCACAGAAATCTTCTTATTCTCATCTTTTAATTGACCTTGAGCCTTTTCTCTAATCATTCACTCTAAATTGTGGAGTCTAGAATCAGAAGTTTTGTTTTAGGAATAGAAACAGTGCTGGTTTTGTGAAAGATTTTAACCTGCCCTCGCTGGCAGGGTTTAACTTGCCCTCCCTGGGTGTTGTGGGGGTGGAAGGACGACATTCTGAAAAGGAGCTAAATTTCTAGAGAAAGCTATCTCCACGAGTTTCCTCCACCTCCTCTCCTATCCTTCCTCACCCCCTTGCAATCTGACTCCCGACCTCATTATTCAACTAAAATTGCTCTTTCTTAATGACCAAATCCAATAGTCTTTCCCCCAGTTTTCATCCTTCTTGACATTATTGTAGCATTTGATCCTTTTGACCACCGTTTCTTCTAGACACTCACTCCTCTCTGGCTTTTACCACCGTTGCTTTTTCTTGGTTCTCTTCCTGCCTGCCAGACCTCTCCTCAGCTTCCTTTGCTGTATCATTTTCCATGTCCTTCCCTCCTATCTTTGCATCTATCTCAAGGTTCTATTCTGGGACAACTTGTCTTCTCTACTCTCTTGGTGATCTCAATGTACTGGATAGAGTGTTGCACTTGGAGTCAGATAGATGGGAGTTCAAAGTTGGCTTTAGCTACTTTCTAGCCATGTGACCTTGGGAAAGTGACTTGTTTGCTGCTTGTCTCAATTTCTCCATCTGTAAAACAGTATGGTAATAGTGCCTAATTCCTAAGGTTGTTAGAAGGATAATATGAGACAATATTTGCCTTGCAAATCATAAAAAACTTTATAAATGTTATTATTACTATCATCTTAAGAACACATGTAGGTTCAATTATCATCTCTATGCAGACAGCTTAGTTGTAGTGGGCTCCACTGTCCTGACTGCTGAGTACCTCACCTGGCAAGAGTGGGCAAGGTAACAAATTTTTATTACGTGCTAAATATGTGTCAGGCTTGTGCTGAGCACTAGGTATACAAACAGAAATAAAAAGAAAGTCTCTGCCTTCAAGGAATTTACATTCTAATGGGAAAGAGGAGGGATTTGGAAAACTGAAAAGCAAGGAGAGTGTGAATGGGGTTGATACTGAAGCCCTGAAAGTCAGCAGGCAGAGCCATGTGGAAAATGAAGGCTGGCCAGCCTGGGCCTCTCCCCAAGATGGAGGCCCCCGGGAAGAACTCACCCCCAGAAGAGGTGAAGTCCCAGGGTAAGGACCCCAGGTACTAAGGAAAGTCTTAGGGGGGCATCTAAGGACACAATGGCAAAGTCCAGAAGGTCAGAAGCTAGCCAGGAGGCCCACTACATCTAAGCAGTCTCCAGCCAGTAACTAATCACGTAGTCCACTGCTATCTTGCTGCTGTAGACGCAGCCATGGATTACCTCTCCTCTCTTTACAATTTCTAAAAGTGCAATCAAATCAATACTGCCTTTGCTAATCAGAAGATTTTATAGCTCTCTAACTTTCTAAACCATAATACCCCATCCTGGCTACCCCTCTCCTATTTGTGTTTTCCTCCCCAGTTAGAATATAAGCTCTTTGAAGGCAGGGGCTATCTTTGTTTTTGTTTTATGTCTCTAGTACTTGGCACAGTGGTTAACAGGTACTTGATAGGTGCTTAATAAATGTTCTTTCACTCATTTATTCATGTAGTCAGAATTGTTTGTTTTTATCTTCTATGATCTGCTCCATCCCTTGTTTAGTTAAGAATTCTCCTCCAATAATGGTCATAAGAGGTTATTTATTTCATTCTTACAATTTTTTTAAACAGTGCAACCTCTTAAACTCAGGTACTATATCCACTTTAAGTTTATTGTAACATATATTGTAAGATGATGTTTTAAACAGGTTTGGGGAACCTGCAATCTTGGGACCACACGTGGCCTGCTAGGTCCTCAAGTGCAGCCCATTGACTGACTTATCCCCTTAATAAAATGATTTGCTCTATAAAACTTGGACTCAGTCAAAAGGATGCACCCAAGGACCTACAAAGTCACATGTGCTCTTGAGGCCACAGGTTCCCCGCCCTTGGTCTAAACCTAATTTCTGTCAAACCAATTTCCAATGTTCCCAGAAGTTCTTGTCAGAAAAGGCATCCTTCCTCTAGTAATTTTTGTTCTAGATATAAGTAGAGTATTACTCTGTTTTGATTGCTTCTGTTTCTTACTTACCTGATTCCAATGACCCATTTTGCTTTTTTTTTACCCAGGACCAAATATTTCTCGTGACTGTGGATTTAGATACTATAGTTTCAGATCTGAAAAAGCTGTATCTTTTTCATTTGTGTTTTTCTTATTATTTCTCCTGAGATTCTAGAGCTTTTGTTCGAAATGAATTATTAAAATTTCTTGTCTAGTTCTACACCATGTCTTCTGGGGAATTTCGTGGGCATGGCGACAGATCTCTTACTTATGTACTATTGTTATTTTTTTATAATCGGCACAAACCATGAATGTTTCCATATGCTCTCCTTTATTTCTGCAACGTTTTGTAGTTGTTTTTTATATAATTCTGTGTTAGAATAACTCCAAGACATTTTGTGCATTTTGTGGCTATTTTTTAACCAAATTTCTTATTTTCCTTTAGTCTTAGATTTTGTTAGTGTTGTGTAGAGATGGTCCTGATTTCTGTGGGTTTGTTTAACATATTTTTTTACCTTGCTTAAACTATGACTCACTTATTTTCTTTGATGATTCCTTGGTGCCTTCTAACTAAGTACACCAGGATATCATCTGCAAATGACCATTTTGCCTTCTCTTAGAATGATATTTATATGTTAATTTTGTTCTCTTGTTTTAATTCTGTACCTATAATTTAAAAAAAATATGTGAAATAATAATGGGGTGAGGGATTATCCTACTTTTACCACTTTGGGTACTGGGAAAACTTCTAGAGTTTCTCCATTGAAAACCAAGGGTCTCTTCTTTTAAGTCAATACTTAGTCTCTGCAGTTCGTTTTACTTACGTTAGTCTGATTTGGTCTCTCCTCTTCGGTTTCTCTCCCTCCCTGTACCCTGTGCACGCCCCAACTGCCTGACTTTATTTTACTCGTTATTCTTGTCTTAATTTTTTAGTCCTTCCTTTTAGAAAAAAGCATTTTATTTTTCAACTTACAAGCATTTTTCCTCCTCTTTTACAGTTGGAAAAAAAGAGAGACTTTGTAACAAATATGCAAGGAAAAAAATTCCTGCGTTGTTTCTGTCTAAAGGTGTACGTATCATTCTATATCTTTGCATCAATCCTCTGGAATTGTGGTTGGTAATTGCCTTGATCAGAATTCAAAGTCCTATCTTTACAATGTTGTTGTTATTATATGTTCTTCTCCTAGTCTTGTTCACTTTACTTTGCATCATTTCATACAAGTTTTCCCAGATTTCTCTGAAACTATCCCTTTTGTCATTTCTTGCAGCATGATAGGATTGTTACATTCACTTGATAGAATTTGCTTGGCCATTCCCCAACTGATGGACCTCCCCTTAGTCTCCAGTTCTTCACCACTACAAAAAAAGAGCTGCTACAAATATTATTGTATATGTGGATAATTTCTTTGATCTTTCTTTGACCTATTTGGAGTATAGGGATATTGGTGATATTGCTGCCTGAAAGGGTACAGGTTAGTGTCTTTTGAGTCATAGTTCCAAACTGCTTTCCAGAATGGTTGACGCAATATCAACAGCGCATCATTACTGTGTTTGTTTTCTTGAAGCCCCTCCAACCTCTGAGTTGGAATTTTCATTTCTCTAATTATTAGTAATTTGGATTTTTTTTTCATATAGCTATTGATACCTTGGATTTCTTCCTTTGAGAACTATTTATATCCCTTAGTCTTTAGCAGAATAGCTTCGATATAAACTGGGATCAAGGTCTTCCCCACATAGGACCTTACCAAGAAGTTAATCCTTAAAGATGATGCTGAAATTAGCAACATCTGTAAATTTCATAGGGCTGCCGTGGGTCAGTGAGTGGGGTGTAGCACAGGTATTGAGACTCAGACTGGGAAAACTACAGGAGTTCTGGGAGCCATGGTAGCACTTATTTTTTCCTATAAGAATTTCCTTGTGGGGGGGAGGGGAGCGGCTTTCGCTTTCCTACTAGTGCTGAAATTCCACATTTGGGGACTCTCAGCTTATATTATTTTGTGTGGTGGAAGGACAGTTGACCCTAAGATACTTCTTATTCTTTCATCTTCCCAGAACCCTTCATATTAAGTTTAACCAGAACTTAACTATATGAAAATGTCAGGGCTGGGGACGGACTTAGACCCCATATTCCCTGCCTCACTGGGGTGACTGGACAGGGGTATACCTTCCCTTTGTCCATGCAGCTTCACGGATGGGCAATAGACTGAAAGAGTTTGGTAAGCCCTGCCCAAGGTAATTGCTTCCTCCTTGTTGCACAAAAACATGTTGAAGTGGAAAAGCTGATGTCACCTGGGTGTGGAAATAGAGCTCTCACAGGTTCATAAACTCATAGGATCATGGAACTAAAGGAGAAAGGGGCCTCAGAGGCCACATTGTACAACCCCCTCATTTTAAAGAAGTGACTTGAGCAAAGCCGCATTAGTAGTAAACAAATACCAGAGGCAGGATTCATATTTTATATTCTATGACTTTCCTCAAATTCTTTAAAGGGAGAAAATTAGGAAACTTATTTAAAGTTGTTCTTCTGAGGAGCATGTATTGGTGCCATGTATTGACTTTGCTTCTATAATTATAGTATTTACCAAGGTCCTAAAACCCAAAATGTTGCTGTCAATTTTAATAATCCTGGAAAAATTGTTTGATTAGAAAGCTCAGAGTCCTGGTTCTTAAGCTTATTAGCTGTTGTGTCCTTGGACAAGTCATTTAATTCCTCAGTTTCCTCAGCTATAAATCTGGGATAATTATGCTTGTGTTATACTACAAGATTTTTGTCAGGAAGATGCTAGGTAAACTATAAAGAACTATGTAAATTAGTTACAGGCAAGTTCCTAGTATGCATCAGCAAAGGAAATGTCCATATTGGAAATTCCCTACACCAATGAAATTCTGCACTGAAAAAGGGGAAAAATATGATCACATAAAACACACAATCTGGAGCCATATTCTGAAGTCACAATGAAGGCATTTCCTATGAGTGGAGGATGCATGACTACAGAGTTAGCATTTCTAACTATATTCCTTTTTAATTATCATCCATAACTTTAGACTCAGACTGACTTCTAGCTTGTTATTATAATGTATTATCAAAAATTCCTTCTTCCTCCCAAGACATTGTTTGGGGCTTCCCCTACAAGTGTTCTTGACTTGTTTATTGTTTAGAACTAACAAAATATAGTATGTTTATTTCCCTGGAACAAACATGACTGCTACAAAACAAAGAATGAATGAATGGTTCAGACATGACCTCCCAATTCATCAGAGCTTCCATAAACTGCAGGTTTCCATTAAGATTAACCCCCCCTTCCCTTCATAAAACAACAACCTCAAACACTCCAAACCCAACAGCTGTTGACTCCAGGAATTCTTTTCCTAGTATAAATGACTTAAAATTACAGAATCATGAATGTAAAGCATCTTGGAACTCTGGTTATACTTCTTATGTCTCTTTCATCTTTAAATCTATGATTTCTGCCCTTGTTTTATATTTTCTTAAAACAACAACATTAGCCTACAGGGTTTCTTTTTATCTGTTGGGTTCTGACCCTTAAAGTTATCCATCTGTACTAAAGCCCTGGGTCTGTGAATTTATTTAAAAATATTTTAATAACTATTTTAATATGTTTGGTTTTGTCACCTTATTTATTTTTTTTATTTAAAACATTAGTCTGAGAAGAGTGTTCATAGGCTTCACCAGACACAAAAAAGTAAAGATCTTTATAATACGGTTTTTCATACAAACATTGTGATCTAATGGCTAGAGAATAGGAGAAATAATGCAGGTGCAGGTATAAAGGACTAATCTATTAATCTCATTCTCATAGGATGCTCAGTCTGATGTTAATGCTCATATTCAAAGTAGTGTTCAAAGTGTGCCCTGTACAATAGTGGATTTTAAGAGAAGCCCGAGGAATCTCTTGATGACCTTCCTTGCTTTGTATGAATGGTCGGTCCATAGATATTGGCTCACTTAGTTTTCTGAGGGATGTCAGAAGAACAACCTATAATCTTTACAATAGTAGTTCTCATTTAGACAATGCCTTACATTAGCCCCATTTGACAGATAGGGATGCTGAGATTCAGATGGGTAGGAAAATTCATGCATCTATTAAGTTGCAGAGAATAGGCTCAAAGGACGGTGTTTCTTCCTCCAAGTCCCCCCCTTTTTTTTCCACTAGACCATGCTTCCTCTTCTTCTAGTCCCTAGTACATTTAACAAGAGTAAGGGTATGATCTCCAGCCATTTGGTCAGATTTCCCTTTGGCAAATTATGTTTTAAAAGCCTATAAATTACCTCTATACTCTTGGGCCCTGAACTCTTGTTCCCTTCCTTGACTTAGCTCTACTTCGGCCTAGGTAGTTTGGTTGTTAAGTTAAAGCTGCCCTTTACAATAATAACATCATGGCATTTTAAGCTGGAAAGGCTTGTAAAGGTCATAGTCCAGCCCCTGCATGAGGAAGCTGAGGCCCAGAGAGGAGGAAGCTGAGGTCCAGAGAGACTCAGCCTGTCTGTATTTTAGTAGCAAATGAAGCAGTTCCTTTATGTCTGAGCCAAGGTTTGAGATAGGAAAAAAAGGAAGTAGACCTCTTCTGTACTATACCCCTTTCTTCCCTCCTTCTCTTCCTCCTTCCCTCTGTCCCTCTGTCCCGCTGCCATTGCCTTTGGCTTTGAGAACACAGAAGAGAGAAGTGGAAGGCAGCAGGGAAGGCAGAGGAGCAGCCTCCAGCGCTCTCACTGCTGCCAGTCTGGGGGATGACTGCTGTTCCATCCCCCGCCCGATCTTAAGCCCAGGCATGTGTATATTTACAAAAGTAAAAAAAAAATAGTCAGGCCTCTTCCTATCTGTTTTATCTTTACTTGAAGTTAATATAAAAAGCTTGATAGAACTGCCCACAGCCTTGCAATTTGGATATTTAAGTTCCACACATTGTTGGATTTGTGATAAAGGACTTTCTTTCCATTTTTAAAAATGCTTCGACAAAGGATGGTTTCCTGAGAAAATACAGCAAGGACTGAAGAACAAAAAGGCATCTTCATGGACAGGGGCCATACTTCCCCCTCTACAGCACACCCTGCAGAGAGTGGGCTCAAATGAAGGAGGCTGCTACAAAATGTTCCTCACACCACGTCTGTCTGTGGCGAGGCATAGCTGATGGATGAATCTCTGCTTTGTTTGAAGGCCATGGTGTCTCAGCTGCCTGGGTTAGCTTGAGCAGGTCAGTTGGTCCTCACTAGGCTTGGCTGCCAGCAAACTCTGTTATGGACTCCCAGTCTTGGACCTCTGATGGCTCTTTGGAGCTTTTGAAACTTATAAGGTAGGAGCCAAATCCATCCTATGTTTATTTATTCACATTCGTTTTCCAGTGAAATACAAAGAAAAACAGCAAAACCTGCCATGGTTTTATGGTGACCCAGGGAAAGAGGGCCAGAGGCTCCTTCCCCTAACCCATCCATAGGTTCACTGCAGTTCATCCTCCTCCCTCAAAGCTGCCAGTGAGAGTCTAAAAGGAGGTCTTTCCTTCCTTTCCCCCCACTTCGACTTGTTGGTTCACCCGGTTTTTCAGGCTACAATGCTTTCTTAGTCTGCTGGCAAAGGAAAACAATTGTGATAGATAACTGAAATCATGGATGAATCAGAACTCAAACTGATAAGAAAAGTTACTAAATGGCCACCTGGAAGAGAGATACTTTCCTTCTTACCACAGCTGGCCCAGCATCATCTGGAAACAGTCCTTTAGCAAGTGCTGTTGACAAGAAGAATGATGACAAATCCAAGAGAGTTATCAAGTTATCTAGCAAATATACTTTCCATAAGGAGATTTCAAATATCATCATTTTATATTAGCAATATCCTTCAATCCTTCAATAAGAAAAGTTACCAAGTGGTCACCCAGAAGAGAAATGTATCATCATTACATCATTACATATTAGCACTATCCTTCAATACCTTCGTACCTTTCTTTATGTTCCCCAGTCAGAACAATAGGTCCAGGACAAGGAAGTGGCCACAGTCCATGTGACTGGACAGAGGAGGAGCTCTGCAGGAGACTCCTCTCTCTATCTGAAACTCAGAGTGAGCCATCTTTGACTTTTCTGTCTCCCTCTCCATCCCCACATCTGATTAGTTGCCAAGTCTTATCTACTCTGCCTTAGTACTACTGCCTACACATCTCTGCCACTGACAGTCACCACCCCAGTTCAGGTCCTTGTCATCTCTCACCCAGACTATCACAAAAGCCTTCTAATCGGTTTTCCTGCCTCCAGGTTCTTTCCTGTAAAGGTAACTAGGTAGCACAATGGTTGGAGAGTTGCACCTGGAGTCAGGAAGACTGGAGTTCTAATCCGGCCTTACTAGCTGTGTGACTTTGGGCAGGTCACTTAACTGACTCAGTTTCCCCAACTGTGAAGTAGGAATAATAATAGCATTTAACAAGTAGGATTATTACAAGGGTCAAATTCAAAATATTTTAAAAGTACCTAAAACATACATAGTAGGCACTTAATAAATGTTTCTTGCCTTTCCCCCCTTCTTAATGAGTCACACAGTTGACAGAGCTGACAATGTCACTCCCCTGTTCAAGAAATGGCTTCCAGTTTTCTCTAGAATAAAATACTAACTTGGCTGCCTTGTATTTGAAGTCCTCTACAATATTACACCAACATCTTTCCAAACTGACTTTACATTACTTTCCTTCACACATTCCATATTTCCAAAGAACTAGCATCCTGTCTATTCCCCATATGTGGAATCCCATCTCTGGCCTCCATGCCTTTGCATGATGTCCTCCAAGTTTGACATTCTATCTCTCTCCCTCCTTACCTCATAGAATCCCTTCTTCCCATTACAACTTGATCCTCAGTAATACATGCCCTCTTCTCCCAAATATTACTTTTTTACCCATAGCTAAAGGGGACTCCCAACCATGAAAGGTGCTTTAATTTGTATTCATACAGACTAGGTTCATTCCCAGGGGAGACTGATTTCCAACTGTACAGCATTATGATGTGACCAGCATTTTCTCAATTCAACGCCCGGACTTCCTTGACCTCCTCCTTCCATACAATCTGATTGTTCCTGTTCTTGGGCTTCAGGGCACAAAAATTCCCACCTCATGTAGCTGGTGCCTCTCAGACTTGAGGTTACTTAAAATCACTTGAGTCACCATACCCTGAAGACATCGAAATAAATCTTTGTTCAATGATTTCACAAGTGCCTCATTTTCCCCCAATATTGAGCCTGAACTAAGGGGGTGCTAGGATTAGAGCTGGGCCTATAAGAGTCAATCTTTTTCCCACTGTGACTTATTAGGTTCCCCCTTCTGGAGCTAAATTCTAGTGACATATCAATTAAACAAAATTCATTTGTAGGGTGTCCGCAAAAGGTATTAGCAGATTTCCTTTTGAGAAAGGTACTCAGTGTACAAAATAGCTATGAGGTATGAGACAGTGGCTTGTTTCTCCTACCAAAAGAAAATTCTTGAGACACAAGAGATTTATCTGGTGTGGGTCCTCTTCTATTTTCCCTTTTTATTATTTCTCTTGGTGATCTAATCAGCTCCCATAGATTCAGTCATCCTCTCTATATAAGACAACTCCAAAAGACTCATGATCGAAAGAGATATCTGAGTTCAGATAAAGAGATGCAGAGTCTGAATGCAGATTGAAACAAACTACTCGCTCTGTTTCTTTTCCTTGTTTTGTTTTGTTTCCTCTTTCCCACTGATCATTTCATCAGTTATAATCCTACTTTACAACCGGACTAATGATTAATGTGAAGATATTTGTAGATCCTAAAAAAAAAAAAGAGAAGTTACCCCTGCCATGTGCTTGTAGCCTCTGTTGTTACTGAGGGGAAAATGGAAGGAGAAATCCCCTCCTCCTGACTTAAGTCCAAGGGAGAGAAGACACTGGATGCCCCCAAAGTGGGAATGCCAGGAGAGATAGAATCATTTCTTCTTAGGTCCTCTTATAGCCCTCCCCCCCTCAGTGGTCTGTACTTGCTGGCTTAGTAGCCAATCATCTTTGGGGATTGGGGACCAAGTCCCAGTCATGGGGACCAAGGGACCAACCTGGAGTTGTAATATCCATGTTCTTCATCACTTAAGCAAGACATCAGAGCTCATAACCTCCAAAAGGGGGCCAGAGCATGTGCCCAGCTCCATGGGTAGTGCCTCAGCCCATCCTGGCAACACTTAACTATTTTTAATTCCCTCTTCCACCCCTCTCCCCAGAATTTAAGGTTCTTGAGACTAGGTACTATTTTGTTTCTATCTCCCCAAGGCCTTGTGCAGTGCCTTGTATAGTATAGCAGATGTTTAATAAATTGCCTCTTGATGTGAACTGAACTGGCTGTGCCTTAAAAGAGTAATAGCCCGCAAAGTGACCATCATATCCAGCATCAAGCTTTGAATGCACAAAGTGAGTTTTTGCCTCCAACTTGCAGATGCTGAGGAATAGGATGATAGCCACTCTAGTAAGAGAGAAGAAGATTTTTACTAAAGTTCTTCTCCCTGTGACCTGGCTAGACTGGAAGAAGTGGGAAGGATATAAGGATGATGTATGAAGCCTTTCTCTATAGCTGTGGCTCCCCAATGAATCATCACTTATGTTTCTTTCTCCCTGCTTTCCTCCCTCTTTCCCCTCCTCGTCTCATCCTCCTTTCTTTTGTCCTCAAACAGCACCTACTTCAACAGATTTTTGTGAAGACAAAATGAGAAAATATATGCGAAGTGCTTTGCAAATTCTAAAGTGCTTTAGAAAGGTTAGCTAGTATTATTAATCTTATCAATCCCTTTCAGCTTGCAGGAGGAATGCAGGACTGCCTTGCTTTAGGATTATTGTTAAAAATTGGGCCCTTTATTTATAGACATTATTTTGAACGAATCTACATGTTTGAATGGAAGTAGAAAATTTTCACTCAAGCAGTTTCAACATAGTTTCTGGTTGTACCTTTAGCTCCTGCTTTCCAATATTCTCAGCAACCCAGTAACATTGTCCTGGAGGATTTCAGGGCCCACAGAGGCTGGGCTTCTCTGGGGAGCAGGACCCATGTCTCTCATTTCCCCTGCTCCTCCTCATGGCTCAGGAAGATGGATCCTCTTTTCTTTCTAAGAGTTTTCAAAGCTACTTTCAAGACATCATCAGTCTTGTGACCTTTGGATCACAGTCTGATAGATTGTGAGCTTTTGTGGTAGATCTCATTGTTCATTTAGTTGAGAAGTGAAGGGTTACCTGTTCAAATGGAGGCTTTTAACCTTCAGAATGTAGTATAAGGTTAGTAAATATTTGATTTAGATATATAATATATAAAGAGGGACTAGGCCTATGATTTCATTTTATATAGAAAAATTCTAGGTGACGGTCCTCCCTCTGCTGATACAGGTTGGTGCCAAAGAATTGCCTAGAGCAGAAGTGTCAAACTTAGCCTTGAATGTTCCCAAGACACTAGATTAAAATGTGATTGGGAAACAGTTAATAAGATAAATAAAAACATAAAAAACCATAGAGCAGCTAGGTGGCATTGTAGATAGAGTGCTAGCTCTGGAGCCAGCAAGATTCATTTTCCTGAGCTCAAACCTGGCCTCAGACACTTATTAGCTGTATGACCTTGGGAAAGTCACTTAACCCATTTGCCTCAGTTTCCTCATCTGTAAATGGACTGGAGAAGGAAAGGGCAAAACCCTCCAGTATCTTTGCTGAGAAAACCCTAAATGGGGTCACAGAGAGTTGGGCATGACTGAAACAACTCAACAACAATAAAAAAAAACATAGATAATGTTACATTTTAAAACTTAATATGTAGGCCACGGGGACCCTTCTATATGGATCAGTAATCACCATTTCTGAGTTTGACACCACTGGTCTACAGCACTTAGAGGTTAAGTGATTTGCCCTGGGTCACACAGTCAGGTTGTATCAAAGGTAGGACTTGATCAGGTCTTCCTAACTCTAAGGCAGGCTCTTTATCCACTATACCACAGCTGTTTCTGAAAAGGAGGAGAGTGATTTTAAATAATTTTTCTTGCCAAGTGGAGCTAGTTAGGCCTGTTCAGAACGGGAGCATGGAAGAAGAGTAGGTCTGACATCCACCCAGTTCTCTCCATGACCACTACCATTTCTATATGAAAGCCCAAATGATCCTAGACACCTCATTTCCCTCTCTTACCCACAAACATCTTCATGCTGATAGTTGAGTGCTCTGGTTAAGCGTAGCAAAGGGTTGGGACCACTAGTTGGTGGGAAAGGAAGTTTACCTGATGCTTTGGGCCAGCTTTAACTCAGACCAATTCATTGGTTCAGGCTCAGGTCTGGAATACAATTTGAATAGCCAGGCATGGACTGGGGTTCAGAAGTGCTCATCTTGGTTAGTCTTCTTTATGCTCATTGGCTAGGCTGTTTTGACCACCACAGGGGAAGTTCTGCCAGACTTGAGGCCCAGCAACTCCCCCGTAGGCTGGGCTTTGTATACTTTAGGTGATCAGGAAGACAGTCAATGATTCAAGCCCTAGTCCTCCACACCAATCAAATCTCAAGGATGGCCTCATTGCACACTTAACAAGAAACTAACTCTACCTAGTAAAACATGTTGCTCTTATAACACTTACTCTTCCAACAAAGTGGGGGAAGGCAATGGCAGAAGGGAACCCATCATTCCATGATGGGGCAGGAACAATACCTTAACCCCTATCTCCATGCAAGTTAGGCTGTTTTTCTCCCTTAAAATACATTGAGATCATGCTTGAGATTTGGTTGGCTCAGGGGACATGCTGTTGACATCACTTCCTTATCTCTTGAGTACAGAGAGGCAATGAGGGGCTCCTGTTGTCCTCTCTGATGCTTGGGGAACTGTAGGGGGCAGCTCAGGCAAGGTATCTTTACTCAAAGGAATTAACTAGATATGACCTCGATGTCTCTCCTTGTTGAATATCCTTGACTTTCTGTAGCTAAGTAAACCTTCTTTGTTAACTGTGGAGTGACCTTTGAGGATCCCATTTCATTCTAATCCTGAACATGAAGTCACCAGATGACGGGCTTGAGTTAGGTTCAGCCTGAAACAAAAGCCAGTGGCACTCTGATTATACTTCACAATTAATTACAAGCAGAATAAACTCATCATTTAGTTCATTGTGCTTCCTTGCTGCCAACATTATTCTTAATATCAGTGAAATTCTTGTTTTACCTTTCATTCACCATGCATTGAACTTGGTATCACTGAATTCTTCTACATCCATGCTTTAACGATCTGTTAATTTATAGATGTAGGTGTTTCCTCCACCAATGCAAATAATAACCCGGCTACTTCTTACCTTCTGCAATATAGCAGGTGGTTTAATGAGTTACAGCTGAAAAACTTTGACATCTGGTGTCTGACCTTTTAGTAATGAGCCTCTCTGAACTTGGTGAGACTGGTTTTCTTATCAACATTCAAAGTCTGTTGCCAGGCTGCACTTGAAGCCTTCCCAGATTGGTTTAAACCCTTCTAGAGCCTGTGCTCTGCTAGCCATACCTTTTAGAAACCCAGGATTGTCTCAGTGCCCAGATAAAGGCATCAGGGTAGAACTTGGGCTCGATGCACAGCAAATAAAAATAATTAGTCTCTGAAAGGTGAGTATATCACTGAGTTATCTCTATCCTAACATTCTGTCAGGCGACTGAGCCAAAGGAGCCAGCATTTGACTAGGCCACCTAGCCAAGGTTCTAAAAAGCAGTGCTGAATAAGGCCTTAAACTGGAATTTATTATATAGGAACTTTGTAAAGAGACAATTTAAAACTGGTGTTAAAATGTTGCATGTATTACCTTTCTTGTTAATAGTTAGTCAACATGCATTTATTAAACACTTACTGTATGACATGCGTTATTCTAAACATTAGGGAAAAAGAAGCAGTCCCTACCCTCAAGGAGTTTTCATTCTAAACAGAGACAGCTGTGGTGTTCAGGACTAAATTAGGCTGCCCTGTATTGGTGGTCAAAATGATTTGCTTTTTTCACTTAACCCTACCTAATCTATGTTAAGCTTCAACCGAGATACGTATTATATTGAGCAGTTCTTGGTATTGGAGAAGGAAAGAGAGAGAAGAAATTGTTTAATAGGGTAAAAGTTACCAAACAGGTCCTATAAAAGGTGAATAAATAAAGGGATCCCACAGAGTCGGTCAGAAGCAATGCTTCTCATACGATTCATGTTAACCTGCGTAGATCTTTTTACTGAATACATGAGGAAATTCACATACAAAGGAAACACCAATATTGTTTTTCTAGGAATCCCAGACAATCATAATGTTAGAATGTACATCCTGACATGAGGGTCTTGGGGGACACCCTATGTGTCTGGCTTATGCTCCATCCAGGTGAACCATGGTTTACTTTGTATTACATATCATTTTGCTTTTCCAAAAGATCCCTATATTCTCCTGCAAGAATTCAAGTTAACAAGAGCACTAAACATAGAAAAGGTTTTGTTTATGTTTACATAGCAAAAATACAGAAAGGACTCATACTCAATAGTCAAGAAAACTCATTTTTTTGAGAGATCTATACTGTTCCTATCACTTATAGAACTACCTTATGTGATTTAGGGTACTGAGATAAGACATTCTCCCACCCCCTTTTTCCTGCACAGTCCACCTAACTCACAGTACCAACAAAGGGCAAAGGCAGGTTGCTCTACCACAACATGGTTTTATGCTCTGTTCTTCCTCCTGGGTTTCAGTTGCTCTTCTGGTCTGTGATTTCCAATCTTCCTTTCTTTAAATGTTCTGTTACTCTGCTGCCACTTTAACACTTTGGAATGAATTGTGAGACATTGGAGACACTGGCATAGGATCACATAACATGTCCTGCCTTTGTCAAAGAAGGTGCTTGCTCTATGAGCAAAGCAGAATTGTAATAGTTCAAAAGAAACATGAGATGCACAAATTTAGAGACATCTCCACTCCAAATGTTCATAAGGACTATTTGTGTCCCATCAGTGGTAGAGTTTTCCAAGGTCATGTTAGTCTGATCAGCCATGGTTGGACACACTATATCTTGACCCCAACCTTGTGATGTCATTTTGGTCCTTTTTTGAGCATGAAGGACAACAACCAACTTCAGCATCCTCACTGGTAGCTGTTTCATTCCAGGGACCACAAGGATTAAGCAGTTTTCAGAACAAGCTTTGCTTTGTTCACCTGCAGCTGCCTTCCTAGACCAAGGAGACCACAGAATTTTGAGAAATGAAAAAGCATTTAAAAAATAATGTGAACTTGAGGCTTGAGAGGCTTGTGAGTGTGGTATTTTACAAGATGAGTAGGTACTTAAAATACACAAATAAATCTAACTGGCTATACATATGCAAATTAGGCATAAATAATTGCCTTACATAGTATAACAACCTGCTAACTAGCCATTCCCTGACTTGTAGTTAATATTTTGAAAACATGTATTTGACAGAGAAACAACTCTTAACCGTGTGTATTGACTGCAATAAGAAGCCAAGTCAACAACTTAATTACCACACAACACACCAGTCTATTAGTTCAATAATACAATCCGCTGAATATTTTGTATGTATTCCAGATGGTGTTTCTTCAGGGAGCAGCTGGTACAATGCTTGAAAAGTCTTAGATTTCATTTATAATAGCTTACTTCATATTATATACTGAACACTACATTTTGTCGGTTCCTTGTACATAATAGGCATTTAATACGTTTTCTTACATTGAGCTATAAATGAACTTTCTTCAAGGATCCACTTACCCCCTTCATCACCCCCACCCCCCCAAGAAAAAATATGGAGGGGAGAGGCTATGTCAAAGTCTATCTGTGGTAAGCCTTTAAATTTTTTCTTGGCTCCTTAAACAATAGTGTGAACATTTTCTCACAGTAAAATGCTCTTGTTGATTGCCCCCTAGTGGTTATACATCAATAAGTATTATATATTTGAAATGCTATTTCTTTTTTTCAATAGAGAGAGAAAATAGATTTCTGCTATTTTTTTTTTAAAGAGGAGTGAGAGGGCACAACAGATCTGAAATCTTGAATGCACTTTTAGATTGAGGTCATCGTATTATTAGTTTTGCTTAACTGTTTTTATCTTGTTATAAGTCATAAAGTAGGTGTAATCTGTAAATGTATATAATATAAAACCAAAACAATAAATAAATAAGACATAAAAGAAAAAGAAATTCCCTTATACATCAGAAACAGAACCAGGAGCAATCCTTACTCATCACCAATTGAAGCCAGTTAAGCTATGCACTAAAGAGCCAATTAGCTACTTTCTTAAGAATGAAAGTAAATGTAAATCACTCCTAATATTTTGATTGGTCAACTTCCTAATGAGAATAACCTTTAGACTTTAGAAGAGTTGTTGAAGAGGGAGTAGATGCTTTTTATATTCCCAATAACTCCAGAGGATAGGATGGCAATTAACAGATGAAAACAATAGTGTAGAAAATTTTGGTTCAACAAAAGGTAAACCTTCCTAACTGTTAGAACTATCTGAAAATGGAATGGATAGGCTTGTAAGATAATAACTGCCCGTCAGTGAATGTATTCAAGCAGAAGAATGTTTTTAGAAAAGAATGTCCACATTGGTATAGAAGAACTAGATGACATAAGGTTCCTTCAAATTGTAAATTTAAATGATTGTAGAAGCTGAAAGTACTTACAAAAGAGTCTTGTCCTACCCTCATTAAATCCTTTCAACTGCCTCATCAAAATCACATAAATAACTCCTCAGAAATGAATTTCAAACTCTATAATTGTGACTACAGATTGTTGAAGACCTGATTTCTACAATTCCTTGTTTTTCTTTTTGGAGGGGGGAAGAGAGGGCAATTGGGGTTAATTGACTTGCCCAAGATCACACAGCTAGTAAGCGTTAAGTGTCTGAGGCCGGATTTGAACTCAGGTCCTCCTGACTCCAGGGCTGGTGCTCTGTTCATTGTGCCGCCTAGCTGCCCCCAGAATTATTACAATTGTATTTTACTTCTATTCTTTGTACTGATTAAAAAACAATTTGAACATTTAAATTTGTTTTGGAATTTAATTTTCAGTGAGTTAACAGATTTGTGTCTCATTGTCTTTCCCCTTGAACCTTCTCCCTCTCCTACCTTCCTTTTCACTGTAGGATAATACCATTTTTAGTTCCTTGGGCTTGAAACTCAGGAGTCATCCTCAACTTCTCATTGTTTTCCACCCTCACCTCCTGCCCCATATCCTAGCTGTTTTCAAGGCCTGTTGAATTTCATTTTGTAACATCTCTCCAATACGGCACTTCTCTCCTTGGATACTGCTGCCATTTGAGTGTGCCCTTCTTCCTCCCACACCTGGATTATTAGAATAGTCTTGTTGGTCTCTCTGCCTCAAGTTTCCCCACTCCAACTCATCCTCCATGTAGCCTCTACAGTGATTTTCCTAAAGTGCAAGTCCAACCTTGTCACCCCCTTACTCAATAAACTCCAGTGGCTCTCTATGGCTTCCAGAATCAAATACAAAATGCTCTGTTTTGCTTTCAAAACCCTACATAGCCTAGTTCCCTCCTGCCTTTTCAGTCTTGTTATACCTTCCTCCCTGCCATTCCGGGCCACAGGTCAGACCCTCCGTCTCTCCACTCCAGTTATTTTTTCTGTCTGTCTTGTATGCCTGGAGTGCTCTCCCTCCTCCGCTCTGCCTCCTGACTTTCCTGGCTTCCTTTGAGCCCCAGCTAGAATCCCGTCTTCTGTCTTCTACAGAAAGTCTTCACTGACTCCTCTTCGTGCTGGTGTTTTCTCTCTGTTACTTATGTGTGCTTATTTGCATGCTGTCTCCCCCATAGCTCTGCTCAGCTCTTGGGATACAAAAAAGAGCAAAAAATAATCCCTTCCCTCAAGGAGTGCACAATTCTATGGGGGAGACAGCATGCAAATAAGCACACAAAAAGCAATCTACGTATAGGACAAACAACACGTAAGTAACAGAGAGAAAACACCAGATCTTTCCATTTTTGCTGAATGATTAAGTAGGCTTTTTATGTGTTTAGGATTTTTAAAAAATTTCCCTTTTACTGCTTTTATAGTGTTCTCAAGAAAGCTAGTGATGCTTAATTGGTTTTGTACTTAAATTTCTATCTTTCCCTTATATGTATGGAACACTTTTTTGAGGTCCCATATGCTCAGGATTGCTTTACTAGAAGTGTGGCATGAGAAGCCCTTAATAAATTCTGGTTGATTGGTTGATGCAAAGAGCTACTGAAGGTTGCTCTATCTGTGTGAGCCAGCAGGTGGTCCCCAAAGCTTGAGTGAGGTAAGATCACTCAACTGAGCATGTATAAGAACACATTCGCTCCAAGCTTTTCCCATTGCTTCAGATCCACAGCAAATCTAAGGTATGGATTAGTCCTCTAATAAATTACGGGTTATCCAAACTGGTTATATTATCCCTACACACTTGAATCTCAACATATCCCAAAAAGCTCACTCATTCAGCACATGGACCAAATGTTTTGCTAAGTGAAAACAAAAATGAACACTTGTCAAGTCAACATCTGATTGGCTTGATAGAGCTGCTACTGCTTCTTACGAAGTCTGAACTTCAGATCCCACCCCTTCCCAAAGTACTCTTCATCCTGCCTTTTTGTTATTGAATATAGGGGAGAGGACCACAACCCCCCAAAGACCACTTTACCAAGGACTCTTGATCTCAAGGTGAGAGAGGAGTAGTGATTCACCATATTTTCTTTCCAAAGTCTTATTCCTGTAAAGACTGCATTAACTTCCTGTGTGGGGGTATGGCAATTGAAACCCCGTGGTCAGATATTTCCACAGACAGGCCCTATGGGAATAAATGTCTTCTCTCCACCCCCCTCCCCACACTCCCCAAGCTAGCTGCAGGGTCAGTTTCTTTCTCTATTTTTCTTCCCAATGCACAGTAGATACTAGAAGCTAGAGAGTCTGTGCTACCACTCAGGACTGCTTTAACTTTGTTAAAAGTTCCATTAGAACTCCAATTTCAACTTGACCTTTGACAATTGCCATTATGTTATTCCCTGAGGCTATTCCAGCTTCAGTCTCGATACCTAAAATCTGGGCTACAAAACAGCGGACTCCACTTAGAATTCTGAAATGTTAAGACTAAAAGGGACCTTAAAGGTCATCTACTACAGCTCCTTTATTTTACAGAAAAAGACATTTTGTCTTTGGGGATTAAATGTGGTTTTTAGTTTTTGCTTTTTACAAATTTTCCTTCTATGTCTTTTTGCATCTATGTATGTAACAGCAGAGGGAAGGCACTAGCTTTAAAGGGTATCAAAAAAGACGTCTTGCAAAGAGTAGAACTTTAGTAGAGATTTGAAGGAAGCAGAAGCCAGGAGACAAGAATGGAGGAAATTCTAGGCATGAGGAACAGTCGGTGAAAATGCTTGGAGTCAGAAGATGGAGTGTCTTTTCTGAGAAGAGTATCTGTAAGGTATGTATAATAGCAATAGAAATTCATAGGATATAAAATCCAAAAAAGGAAGGCAGCAATAATACCTATGATTTCATTTGACAATACATAAATAGTCAAAGTATGAAAAACAAATAAGGTAAAAGTAGAGATCCCAGCATGAAGTGGTAAATTTGACCTTCATAAGTGTCACTGAGACTTGTCTTCATAAGAAAACACAGGAATGTGATTCTGAAAGGGCATAGCTTGTTCAGAAGAAACAAGATAAGTAAAGGTGAGATGAAGATGAGATTGGAGTAGCACTAGGGATTGAGAATAGCATACTGAGTGAGTGACTGGGATTTCAAAAAAGGAATCACTAATTTTTTTGCTTTTTTTTTTTTGGAAGGAGGAAGGTAGGGCAATTGGGGTTAAGTGACTTGCCCAAGGTCCCATGGCTAGGTTTTTGTCTGTGTGTGTGTGTGTGTGTGTGTGTGTGTGTGTGTGTGTGTGTGTGTGTGTGTGTCTGTGTGAAGTGTCTGGAGGTGGAATTTGAACTCAGATCGTTCTGACTCCAGGGCCGGTGCTCTATTCACTGCACCACCTAGCCACCCCAATCAATCATTTTATAAAAGAAGAAAAACTCTCTTGAAGAAATACATAAACTAGTAGTGGAAAGTAGAAAGAATTGGGGTGAAAAAACATTTGCGGGAGGTAGAATGAGAGTGATATTGGCATCAGAGTATACTGAAGACCTCCTAGACAGATAAAAGAAAGAGATGGGGAGGCATGATATAGAAGAGATCCAAACTTCAGATACCTGAATATCTCCTGCAGCTCTGTCTCTGTCTCTATCTTTGTCTGTCTGTCTCTGTCTCTGTCTGTCTCTCTCTCTGTTTGTCTCTCTCTGTCTCTCCCCAAAATAAAACAGCTATTAATTTTCTTTTTATAATTCTGTTTTTTATTAACTTTTGTTTATTTTTATTTTACATCATTCATTTCCACGAGATTTTGAGTTACACATTTTCTCCCCGTCTTTCCCCTACCCACCACCCCAAAACAGCAATCCCACTGTATATCCCCTCCCCCAATATGCTCTCTCCTATATCCTTCACTATCACCCCTTTGACTTTCTGGTAGGCAAGATGGATCTCCCTACCCCAGTGCCTGTATACCTTATTATCCAGTTGCATGTAAATAATAATAATAATAATATTAATTATATATATATATATATATATATATACATATATACACATTTAACATTTGATTTTAGAACTTTAAATTCTAGATTCTTTCCCTTCCTCCCTTATCACCCACCCCCACTGGAAAGACAAGCAATTCAACACAAGCCGTACATGTGCAGTTACGCAGAACATCTCCACAATGGACATATTGTGAAAGACAGACTGTATTTCCCTCCTTCCTATCCTGCCCCCCACTTGTTCTATACTCTACTTTGTCCCTGTCTCTTTACAGAAGTGTGTCCTTCTAACAACCCTCCCCCCCAACCTGCCCACCCCTCCATCCTTCCTCCCTCTCATCCCCTTCCCCCCCAGTCTCCTATAGGGCAAGATACCCAATTTAGAGTGTATGTCATTCCTTCCCTAAGCCAACTTCAATGGGAGTAAGGTTGACCCATTTCCTTTTGCCTTCCTGTTCTTCCCCTCCATTGTAACAGTTATCCCTGGCCTCTTCTATATGAGATGATTAACCCCATTC
>JAQQSU010005599.1:0-13754 GCA_028627135.1 Pseudochirops cupreus | reverse complement strand
TTTCCCCTGAAGCATTATACTCAGTTTTGCTGGGTAGGTGATTCTTGGTTTTAATCCCAGCTCCTTTGACCTCCAGAATATCATATTCCAAGCCCTCTGATCCCTTAATGTAGAAGCTGCTAGATCTTGTGTTATCCTGATTGTGTTTCCACAATACTCTAATTGTTTCTTCCTGACAGCTTGTAATATTTTCTTCTTGACATGGGGACTCATGAATTTGGCCATAACATTCCTAGGAGTTTTCATTTTGGGATCTTTTTCAAGAGGTGATCAGTGAATTCTTTCAAGTTCTATTTTGCCCTCCGGTTCTAAAATATCAGGGCAGTTTTCCTTGAGAATTTCTTGAAAGATGATTTGTAGGCTCTTTTTTTGATCATGGCTTTCAGGTAGACTAATGATTTTTAAATTATCTCTCCTGGATCTATTTTCCAGGTCAGTGGTTTTTCCAATGAGATATTTCATTGCGACCTAGATCCAAGTAGGTCAAAGCAAGAGTGATTACCCTATGATCTGTAGGCCAGGAGCTCCAGAGGCTGCCATGCTTCCACCACCTCTTGCCCCAGGGGCAGGGGACCGACTGAGCTCCTCCGTCATCCAGTTCCAACAGAGTTCCCCACTGACCTTTTACTTTTCTTTGGCATTTATGGGTTGTGAAGTCTGGAAACCACCACAGCTGCTGGTGATTCGCTCTCCTGAACTCTGCTCTGGCCCATCTGTACCACTAGTCAGGGCTGCCCCAGGTATGGGCCCAGCACTCATGCAGGACTGCTCAGCCCCCAGCCCAGTGTGATAGACCCTTCCTGTCGGCCTGCCAGGCTCACTTCAGCAGGAGATTTGTTTCTCTCTATCACTTTGTGGGTTCTGTAGCTCTAAAATTTGTTTGGAGTCATATTTTACAGGTATTGGAGGTGGTTGGAGCGGGACTTAAGAAAGTTCCTGCTTTTACTCTGCCATCTTGGCTTAGTCTTTCTAGTCTTCCTAGTCTTATACTTTTCTCTTTTCTGAGCACTCAACAATCTAGCCCACTTGTTCCTAGAATAAAACCTCTCCTGACTCTATATCTTTGCCTTTTCTGTTTCCCATGCCTGAACTTCTCTCCCTTCTCACTGCCATTTCCTGTCTATAACTCAAATTTAAGAGTCTTGCCCCTAGCATATAATTCTAGCCGGACAACCTGCCTTGGAGGCTGGAGGAGAAATCTCCTAGCCTGCATAGTTCGGGATCCTGCCTGACTATCCCCTCACCTGAGTTGCTGGTGAGGCAGACTCTTCTCTCCCAACAGAAATAGACCAGATTTCCATCACATCCATCTAGGCCACCCATAAGCTACATCTGTACATTTATGTACTTAGACATCCCCACATGTCGATCCTATGTTTTGTATGGACCTAGTTATTTACAGCATGTCTCCCCTATTAAAATGTCAACTCCTCAAGGGTGAAGACTTTCTTTTTGCTTTGTTTTGTGTCCTCAGCACTTCATACAGTTCCTGGAACATTGTAAGCACTTAATACATACTTGTCAATGGACTACCTGACCTATTCTGTCCTGTTCCTACACAGTGTATCTACTCAAGATAGCATAGGATGGATAAAACAGAACTTATCCCACTTCTCAGCAGTATGGAAGACAAAGATCCTTTCACTGACCATCAATGTCCCCCCCGCCCCCCAAAAAACCTTTTCCCAGCCGGATGGGTTATAGGAACCCAAATCTCATGGGGATTATTTGTTTTTATTTTTTTAAGCTTACCACTTTCACGGAACTGTTCTAAAAAAAAATCCCAACTCTCAAATTTTGAGAAGGTTTATGCAATTAATCCTTGTTAGTTTTCCCTTTGGCAAGGAAAATCCTGAAAGTAATTTAAAAATCTACTAAAACTATTACTAAATTTTCTACTAAACCAGGCCTCACTGGGGCCTGAAAGGCTAAATCAGGGGGACTACAAGCAAGGAAAGGTCTTACCCAGAAAGAAAAGCTTTAAGTATGAGCCTGGAGGCAGAAGGGACATTTATCTTATGCAAACCAGTATGAGTAACTGAGAAGGCATCATCAGCTGAAGGTTGACCACCAAGTGAGGAACACTTAGGTGCAGTAACTCATGGAGGTGTGATTTGAGAAAGAGAGCCGATGCCAATGAAATTAGGCATCTTTGGAAGGATCCAAGCAATCAATGAGTATTTATTAAGGCTGAATATAGGATGCTTCAGATACTTTGATAAGCACTGGGGACGTAAAAGAAAAAACAATCCCTGCCCTCAAGAAGCTTACATTCTGTTGTGGGAAACTATGTATACATGCATACATACATATGTATGTTTATATAGGCATATGTATATAGTTATTGTTCAGTCATTTTTTGCTGTTTGTGACCCCATTTGAGATTTTCTTAGCAAAGATACTGGAGTGGTTTGCCTTTTCCTTCTCCAGCTCATTTTACAGATGAGGAAACTGAGGCCAACAGGGTTAAATGACTTGCCCAGGGTCACACAGCTAGTAAGTGTTTGAGGCCAGATATGAACTCAGGCCTTCCTGATTTTAGGCATCACCTAGCTGCTGATAGATAGGTAGATATAGAGATAACTATATATATCTATGGATATATAAATTCATATCTTAATTATACACAAAATAAAATCAAACTCATTTGTGGAGGACACATTAGCAGCCAGGGTGGGATGTGCAATGGCTTTTATACAGAAGGTGGAACCTTGTGCTGAGTTTTGAAGGAAACTGGGTATTCTAAGAAGTACAGATGGGAGTGGGGAGAGCATTCCAGGCCTGGGGGACAGCCAGTGCAAGCAAGGAAATCAAAGAGTGAAAAAGCTCTCTTTCACCGAAGTGCCAGTAATTTCTATTTTGGGCAGGAAAAATGCCACATTGTAGAATTACCTGCAAACAGGGTTTAAGGGAAAAAGAAGGAACTAGAATCATTCCCTAACTCCAGTCTTGCTACTTTTGGTTCCCATCAGCTACTGAGGAAGATCCACCTCCCACCCCCTGCCCCCACTGGAGTAATCAGGAGTTTCATAAGGGAAGTCACACAAGATGAAGTTATAAATGTGTAAACGAGATGGTTTAAGCTCCAATGATCTCTTTACAAGGTGATAACATCTTTGATTGGGTCAGAAGGGAACAGCTGATTATCTAACTGGCCTCAGAGGGCTTTAAATAGCTCAAGGAATTTGTGGAGGCGAGCCAGTCTAGCAGTGAAGAACTCCAGGCTCTGAGTATCTTGAAAAGACAGACCCTTGCACCTGTGCCTGGGCATAGCAAGGGTGGGGGGAGGAAGAGTGAGGCAGAAGTGTTACACTACCCCATCCTCCATACCCACCATCATCTACCATGGCACTGGAGAGATTGGACCAGCAGAAAACACAATGTTCAATTAGAGCAAAGAGAGAGGAAGTATGAACAGACATGGACAGAGAGAAGTCTGTCAGTCAACAAACATGCGTTAAGCTTTTACTTCTTGGCTGGCCGTCTGCTAAGTAAGCCCTTGGGATACAAAAACAAGCCTACACAAAGGTAGTCTCTACCCTCAAGGAGCTTAATTCTAATGAGACAAACTGAAGAGGGGAATTTGAGTGGGAGAAAGAAGGTGGTATCGGTCTGTGGAGATGGTAGAGTGAGTCCAAGAGTCACGGGCACACCCTAGAGAGGAGAGGAATGACTGGCCTTGTTGTCCTCCATAAAATGGAGGTTTGGAGAGAAACCAGTCAATCTGAGGGAGAGGTCCAGAGCAACTTCAAGGAGGGTAACCCCTTGCCCAGAGGAGATGCTGCATATGGCCTCCAAAAAGGGCTTCTAGTGATAGGAAGTTATGAGTTTATCCTTTGACCAGATATGTTCTTGAGTTAGAATCCACATCCTAGTGGACTCTAGAGTGTGATCCAGATTTTTTAGGGAAGGAAAAACAAGGCTTGTTTCATGTGTAAGGACCTTTTTTTGTAGACCTGGTCACTGCTTAAAATCTCTGACAGATGCTAAGTGGCCATCATTTATTATGAGCTATGGACAATCCAGTGTCTCATGAGTTCACATAGGGAGTACTGAGGGTATTAATTCCTTTTCCTGGAGAACAAGCAGGGTCCTTTTTGATGTCAACACCTATATAAGTTTGCTTACCTGTTTAGTATTTACCTAGTTGGGCAACTAGGTGGTACAGTAGATAGAGCACTGGGCTTGGAATCAGGAGGACTAAGCTCAAATCCAGCCTCATACACTTCCTAGCTATGTTACCCTGGGCAAGTCACTTTACACTGTTTGCCCTCAGTTTCCTCATCTGTAAAATGAACTGGAGAAGGAAATGGCACATCACTTTAGTATCTTTGCCAAGAAAACCCCAAATGGGGTCATGAAGAGTCTGACATGACTGAAAACGACTGAACAAAACAATTTACCTACCTAGCCTAGAAGCCAAAATTTCCATCTAGTGTCTTGACTGACCTGAAATTCTTCCAAGTGTGTCCCTCTCCCACCTCTGTCTTTGGCAGTGCAGTACTTTGGAATGTAGCAGATAGTAACATACCAACCTCTATACCTTTGATGGTACCTCCCATTACTATAGATGGGCTTCCCTGGGAATAAATTATGCTCTGACGGTATCATAGGCTTGTTATGAGGATGAAAATATGTCTGTGCTTTGTGAATTATAGAAGGTGCAAAAAGTAAGAGAGGATTATTGCGACTTTAAATCCTTCACTTTTTTCTCTCACTCTTTTTCAGTACTTCTAAGGTCCACAATTTCAGCAGCATGGGACTGTGTTGACCCTCTTAGCTACAAACAAGATAGAGGCAGGGGTGTTCTGGTATGTGTTTAACAACTGGCTTTTTTAAGGGGGGGGTGGAATATGGAACGAAACTCATTTTTAAGTTTAATGTTCTTAATTAACATTTTCTCCATCGCTTGCCTAGACAATCAACAAAACAACAAACCAGGCCCTGATTTGTAGGGTTTGTTGATTTCCAAGGTGCCTGTTTCACAAGGAAAACTGATCAGAGCCGTTTGGGCTGGCTCTAGCTGACTCCTCAGCAGAGGTGAACACTGGGTACTTCACCCAGATACAGTAGGCATTTATGTTAATTCTACTTTGCCTGTAGTGCTGTGTTTCCTTGTCAGACCAGACCAGCCCTTGTGAGAGTTTCAGTTCAGTGTATTAAAAAATGAAGAAGGAGAAAGCCGGTAATATCTTGAGAAGCTTGTAGTAGCTTGGAGGTAGTAGTCAGGGATTTGTGTGGCCCTGGCTCATGTACCACCAAGAAGGCAGTAAGTCAATAGCAGATGTGATATGCATGCTTCTTTGGGGCTCTTCTTGGTCCATAGGTGGGTTCTGAGTTCAGAACTTGGGGGCTAAGACAGAAGATACCTCCAAAAGTGGGGCCTGAGCAGTAATTAATTTATCTTATAGATTTGTTCTCAGACACATGAATCTCATCTGCATTGAAACTCCGGTGATAAACATCTTTTGGCAGGTTGGAACATCAGTAAATTGCAGTCTCTTCGCACCTCAGTAGACAGTTAAAATAAAATATCTTCCCCTGGTTACGTTGCCTTCTGGGATAAGACTGTCTCATTTAGATAGGCTGGTCCTTCCTTGGATGACAGACACATTCCTTTGACGGGCCTGTGCTTAAAAGCTCTCCAGCTTGGCAGGCCTGCCTGTACTCGCCATATCCTGGCCTAGCCTCTGAGAATCCAGAGTCACTTCAAGCCACTGTGAGTCACCACAGTAGGACTTCAGTATAAGATTAATAGGGGGAAAAAAATCACAACTAAATCAGATATATTCAAGCTCCACTATTCAAGCTCCAGACGTGAAGGTGCCAAAAATTGGTCATGTTTAAGATACTTGAATATGTTCATCAGAGTTGGTCATAATTCTATAAAAACTGATACCACTGTTAATAAAGTTAATGTTTCCTGTAATTGTAATGTCATATTTAATACTTAGCACTCAGCTGATTTGAGTGTCCCTAGCAGAGTGGAAATCAGCCTTTTTGGACAACTAAGGGAGAGCTTCACAAAACATACCTGGGGCAATCAGCCTGAAAGGTGCCCTCAGAGCAATGCTTTAAGATACACTCAGTTGAAGGGGATGATGAGAGGACACCACAATTATAAATATTTCAGGATCTCATTAGGAGAGAGTGGCTTCTCTAAGTTGGGTAAACAATTTTACAGACAGGGAAACTGAGGCAGAGAGAGGTTGAATGATTTCCTGAGGACCACACAGCCGGCAGGCAGCTAGGCAGTGCCGGGATATAAGGATATAGTGCCGTCGACATCTTCCTGCGCTCAAATCTGTCCTCTGTACCCTGTTGGCCTCCGTTTCCTCATCTGTAAAATGAGCTGGAGAACAAAATGGTAAATCACTCCGGTATCTTTGCCAAGAAAACCCCAAATGGGGTCATGAAGAGTCAGACACGACTGAAGAGACTCCACAACAATAATAGCAACAATGCTAGTAAATGTCAAAGGCAAGATTTGAACTCAGCTCTTCCTGATTCCAAATCCGGTGTTCCATCTGCCACCTAAAACTGTTGAGACCATGGGAACTTTATGCAAAGCCCTCATCCGCGGTGCCTTCCCTCTGCTGTCTTCGCTGCCCAGTTCCTTCTGGTTGTCCTTGGCTGCTCTTAGGACCCAGCTATGGAACCCCCATGGTCCAGCATGACCAGTATGACAGAGAAACTCTGCATTTTCCCTGCTCATTCCCATATTAAAACCTAACCTGAACTTTGTCAGTCCTCTCCTGGGGCTGGTGGATGAAATGAATGAAAGCCAAAGAGTCCTCATTGTCTTCGAAATCATACCACACAGGTACTGACAGTCTCCTTGTAAGTTCATTTCTAAAGTCAGTAACCTTGAACTTAAGGAGGAATTTTCTTAACAAATAAAAACCTCCTTTGTAATATGTTTTATTTGTCCTATCTTTTGCCCCATACCTGTTCTTTCACTAGGTGGAGGGAACTCCAGGTGGGGAGGCTACCTCCATCCATTAAGATGGTAACTTGTCCACAATTTATAGTCTTGGAGACATGCCCAAACCATCCCTTGTCCTAGGGTCATATAGCCAATATATGTCAGAGACAGGCCTGGAACCTAGACTCTTCATGACTTCTGGGCCAACCTACACCTCAAAAGCCTCAGTTGGTTCTCCTAGTGTAAATGCACATTATAAGCACCAAGCCCAGTGCCTACCATGTAGTAGATGCTTATCTTGTTGCCTTTACTTACCTTGATTGTAACAGTGGTTCTTGACTTTTTTGTGACCTGTAAAATTTCAGTCAACCAACAAGTATTTATCAAGCGCCTACTACGTACTAGACATTGAAAGGGAAAAAACGACTGGATCCCTGCTCTCAGAGTGTTTGTATTCTGTCGGGGAGAGGACATGCAGAATCAACATATGCAGAATAAATATAAGGTAGTTTAATAACCGGCAGTTAAGTTAGTGAGGGTAATGAAATTCCAAGCTGAAGAAAGAGCTTCTTGAGGAAGATCAGCATTTTGTTAGAGTTAAAACAAGAGGACAGGCCGCAAAGCAGGAGAGCTTTGAGGGTGATTTACACAGACCCTGAGAACTCAGAGCAGCAGCAGCCAAGTGTGCTCATAGTTGGCAGTAGTTAAAAGCAGCCTCTTCTTGGTGAGCAGAGATAATTAGAGCAGGGAAGGGCCAGACTAGAGAATACAGTGCTGAGGAAGTAATGAACACCTAGAGTCCCATAAGCAACACAGACTAGAAGAGGAGGATTTTAACACTGGAGGGGGTTGGCAGGTGCAGGAGGTAACAGAGGGGCTGGTGGACAGAGCTAGCTCATAACAAGGGACCTAAGCTGTTGTTTGTTGGTTTTTTTAAATGTCAGAGGAATAAACTGGTGATCCCTCACACTGAAACCAAGCTGTAAACCCCTCAGTCAGTATGACGTCTTGTATCTTATATTTCAGGTTGGATTCAGGTTTCCTGCTCTTTCAATTTCTCCTGCTCAAATCTCCCTTAGCTTTCCACATTTTGGGATCTTAGTAACATTATTTTCTGACTCAAACTCTTCAGCTTTTCCTTTGTAAGACCCATGTCTGGCCTTCCTGCCCCATAACTCCCTCTCCTGCCCCCGTAGGACAGAATTGATTGTTCCCTTAAGAGAAGCCTGTTTTATCAAATACATTTCCCAGCTACAAGCATGGCATTCATTCTTACCCAAATGTGGGATAAAGTCAATTAGAGAAGACAAAACAGATCTAATCAATTACATGAAATTGAAAGGCTTTTGGATGAACAAAACCAAAGCAACTTGGATCAGAAGGGAAGTTGTGAACTTGGAGAAAAAACTCTTTGCCTGATATCTCAGCTATATAGACAATAGAAACATATAAAGCCAAAATCATTCCCCTAACAGATGGAATGAAAGGGCATGAACAGTTTGCAGAAAAATCACAAAATATTAACAACTATGTAAAAGAATGCTCCAAATCACAAATAAGAGAAATGCAAGTTAAAACAAACTTGAGGTTTTACTCCCTGCCTAGAAAATTGCCAAAGGTGGCAAAAGGTGGAAATAATAATGTTGTGAGAGCTGTGAAAAGATTGGTACTGTGAATGTTTTGTGGATAGAGCTATAAAATGGTCTAACACTATAGAAAGCAGTTTGGTATTATGAGAGTGACCAAAATGACCTTATCTTCTGAACTGGTGATTCCACTGATACACACATAGCCCAAGGAGGCCAATAACATAAAAGAAAGGGCCCCCATATACACCAAAATATTTATGGCAATATTTTATTTTTGTGGGGACTGAAGGCCTGGTAACCAGCTGCCTCTTGATTGGGGAATGGCTAAACAAATTGTGTACCTGGAGACATGAGTATAATAGAGTATTACTCTGTTGTAAGAAATTATGAATGTGATAAGTGCAGATAAACCTGGAGAAAGACATGTGTGAACTGATACAAAGTGAAGTCCTCAGAACCAGGAAAAGAAGATACACCGTGACGACACTGACTTAAATAGGAAAAACAACAATAACAGAACAATGAAAACTAAACGATACTAACTTACAATGACCCGAAATTGACCCAGACAAGAGATGGGAGAAGACACCTAACTCCTGTCCTCTGCAGAGGTGGGGGACCATGGGTATGGAATACTGTAGATAACATTAGACTTTCTGAGTAAGTTGGTTAGTTTTGCTGAATTTTCCCCCCTCTATTCTCATTCCTTATTGTAAGGAGTAACTCTTTGAGAGAAGAGTTGGGGAAGGGATACAGTAGGAAATAGAAGTCCTGTTAAAATGAGAGAAAAGCAGTTAGTGTCTGGATTCTTGCTCTGTGCTCCTCGGCCGCACGAGCACAGAGTGAGACTGGCACCTGCACACCTAAACCTCTTGAAAACAGGGCAGACACTCTACCCCCTTTGGCTTCTCCCTCTGCTGGGCTGGTTTCCTCCAAAATGTCTGTTTTAAAGAAGACACCTCGGTCAACCACGTCCTCATTCCTTTCCAGCTACATTCATGACGTTCTAGTCTAGACTTTCTCTACTTGCTCTCTTTTCCCTTTTTTTATGATGTCTTCCCCCATTAGAATGTAAGCTCCTAGAGGGCAGGGTTTTGCTTGTATTTGTATCTCCATTGCCTAGTATAGTGCCTGAAACACAGTAAGTGCTTAATGAATGCATGTTGATTTTTGAGAAGACAGAGAGACAGAGACAGAGAGTTAGAGAGAGAGACACAGAGAGAGAAAGAGAGAGAGAGGAGAGAGACAGAGAGGAGACAGAGAGATAGAGAGAGAGAGAAAGAAAGAAAGAGAGAAAGAGAGAGAGAGAAGGATAAATGGGGAAAATAGGATGGCTAGAAATACATAGTAATCATTACTGTGAAAAAATATTTACAGCAAGCTTCTCTGATAAAGACCACATTTCTCAAATACATAGAAGAGTCAAATTGATAGAAATAAAAGTCATTCCTCAACTAATATGAACAAAGGATATGAACAGTTTTTAGACAAAGCAATCAAAGCTATCTAAGTCATGGAAAAAAATGCTCTAAATCACTATTGATTAGAAATATGCAAAATAACACAATCCTGAGGTACCACCACATATCTATGACATTGGCTAATATGACAGAGAATGGAAATGATAAATGTTGGAGGGGATGTGGGGAAATTAAAACATTAATGTACTGTTCGTAAAATTGTATGCTGATTCAAGCATTCTGGAGAGCAATTGGAACTATGCTCAAAGGACTACAAAATCATGCATATCCTTTGACTCAGCAATACCACTACTAGGTCTGTAGCCCGAAGAGATTAAGAAAAGTGCACAAAAAAAGTTTATAGCAACTCTTTTATTGGTGGCAAAGAGTTAGAAATTGAGGGGATGCCCATCAATTGGGGAATGGCTGAATAAGTTGTTGTATATGATTGTGATGGAATACTATTGTGCTAGAAGAAATGGTGGGCAGGCAGATTTTCGAAAAACCTGCAAAGACTTTTATGAACTGACACAGAGTGAAATGAGCAGAACCAGGAGAACACTGTACACAGTAACAGCAATATTACATGATGATTTACTGCGAATAATTTAGCTAATCTCAGCAATACAATGATCTAAGATAATTCTGAAGGATTTAGGATAAAAGGTATTATCCATCTCCAGAGAAAGAACAGGAGGAGTCTGAAGATACTTTTTCTTTACTTTCTTTATTTTGTTTTTTTTTTGTCTGTGTTTTCTTTCACAGCATTATTTACATGGAAATGTGTTTTGCATGACTATACATGTATGACCTATGTCAAATTTGCCCTCTCAGTGGGGGTGGGGGAGGGAAGATTGGAGGGAATTTGGAACTCAAAATTTGAAAGAAAAATGTTGAAATTGTTTTTACATGTAATTGGGGAAACAATAAAAAATATTAAAATTTTAAAAATAAAATTTAAGAAAGGACTTTGATGCAGTTATAAGCTTCTAAGCATAGAAGTATGGAGGAAAATGAGAATCTGAAATAAAAAGTTCCTATTTTATGAGCATTTAGTTCTTATAGCTGGCAATAGTACAAAAGTTACAAGCATGTACTGCCATAGAGTATACAGCTGGCAGTTCATGGTTGTGTGACTGTGAACAAGTCACTTCCCTTCTACATGCCCTTAATAACTCTGTTAAGGTTCTAAAATAGGTTGTTCATCTACTGGGGAGAACTAATGGAGAGATCTTCCTCCTACCAATAGAACCCACAAGTCTAGACAAATAGTTAAATGACTTAATCATGGATTCCTACTGGTTTCCCCATTGTTGTTCTCTTTCTACAATTTCTCTTGTGTGGTGAGTCAAAGAGCAGCAGCAGCCTTGTGGTTCTGTGCCTACCAACTTTCCACCAAATTTGAAGCAGCCCAGGAAAGCGTATTTGAAAAGCTGCTAGTTCTTGGGGTTGGCAGAGAATGTGGTCGGAAGAGGAAGCAGCTCCTAGACAGGCTATTTCCCTCTAGACCCTGGGAGGCTGCCCAGACACAATGTAGAAGGGATACAATGTCTCACAGAGAGATTTCCTGTAGTGGCCCAAAGACAGTCCTTCATAGTGCTCTTTCTCCAATTCTTTTCTTGGATCCTTTAAAGGACAACATGCCTGCATGTCCCATGCACAGAAATCACAGTGGAACATCAGAGGCTTAGGGCTGGAAATCATGTTACAGATTATGGAGTTCAACCCCCACATTTTATACTTGGGGAAACTGAGGCAATGTGTGGCAGAGGTGGAATCTGCACCCAGGTCTTCTGAGTTCAAGCCTTTTTTTTTTTAACCAGATCATCACTCACTTTAGCATTCCAGACAGCATTTGCTCCAGTTAAGAGCGCTGCCAGGACTTCAGATAGCATAGGAAGGAAGATGATAAACCAGAAAAGTCATAGAAAAGACAGTCACTTCTTTGGCAATCTCAACTAGCCACAACACAGCCCTAAACCGGGAAGTAGGAGAAGATAAAAGTAGCCTTGAGCTGACACATTACATCTTCTTATAAACTCAATCATTTACATGAATCCAATGCAATAAGCGAACACCATAAATAAAGCGCCAAAATTAAACTCCAAGCTCTTTGCATTTTGATACAAGACAAATGTTAATCAAACAATAACTGTAACAACTTTTTTTTTTACAATTGTATTCCTTTTGGATCATTCTTCTGTCTCTTGTAATAATAACAGACATTAACATAGAACCTTTTCTAGTTACCAGCTCTTTTGATCTTCACAATTAGTCTCTGAGATGGTACCCCAAGAATAATTTTTATTCCCATTTTATAGATGAGAAACTGAGTGAAGATCAGAGGAGTGAAATGACCCTCCCTTCCTCCAGGTTCTATTTGAACTCGTCTTTCTGAGGCATTGCCCTGTTCACCGCCATTCTTTTATACATTGGAGACACTTAATGAATGATTATTGAATGAACAAGCTAAACCTTCTTGTCTTGCTCACAAGCTTAGAGATGACTAGAAGCAGCAAGTTAAGTAAGGTGGCTGAGGATCACTAGAGGTAGACATCACTGACGATTTTAAGAAATTACTGCTGACAACCTGACCCTGAGAGAGGAGATAGGAAAAGCAGTCCTCGGAGTGCCATTTAATGCAGGTGCCTCACGTGGAAATAATCCCTGAGGGCATCATCATCATCTAACCCAGAACAATAAATAGCCTCTCTTCAAATTGATAACCTTGATTTGTCAATAATACATTAAATGAGGTGTTACATCTCCTGTTGAAAGAGGAAGGAAAGTGTGATAATATCTTTTGGAGAGTTTTCCATCGAAAAACGGGTGAAATACATTTTAATGATTCAAGTAGTAAGTTTCAGTTATCTGGAAATATCCATTTTATGGAGGGCCTACTTCCGAGATGATTTTAGAAAGAACAGGTGTTACTGTAACAAAATTTTACTACATTGCAATTTTAATTTCTTTAACAAATACCGGAAACTCTGCCCTGATTCCTCTTGTCAAAAGTAAAAGACTAAGTGCTCATGGAAAAACATTGTGTTTTCTGATTATTATGATAAAGATCTGCCCCTGATTTTGAGGCATCATCTCATAAAGTTCACTAGTCTTTATGTCTATAAAAGATCTCTATCATTCATTAAGAGGAAAATGGCTTTGTGATTTCATTATTATATCTTGTCTGTATTCATAGAAGAGTCTGAAGTAGAAGAAGCGAGCCTGAAAGCAGTATTTCCTGAGGGATAAATATTAAGGCAGTGGATAGCATGCCAAGCGTGGAGTCAGGAAGACTCATCTTCCCAAGTTCAAATCCAGCCTCAGACACTTACTAGCTGTGTGACCCTGGGCAACTCACTTAACCCTGTTTGCCTCAGTTTCCTTAGCTGTAAAATGAGCTGCAGAAGGAAATGCACACCACTCCAGGATCTTTGCTAAGAAAACTCCAAATAGGATCACAAAAAATTGAACACAATGGAAAAATGATGGAACAAATGTGGCCGACCAATTGATATTTAAGGGTCGAGTAAAGTTAATAAAGTATTAATTGACATGGCTACTCTGCCTGATGGGACACTTGCAAAAATCCATAAATACTCAACTAGGGGGGCGGAGCCAAAATGGCGGCGTAACAGCAGCAACATATCGCAGCCCTCACATAGCCACCCCAAAATACCCATAAAATAGGACTCTAAACCAATCCTAGAACTCCAAAATGCACACAAAGATACTTCCCACTAAAGTCAGCTCAGCTACAAGGAACCATATTAGCACTGT
>JAQQSU010005598.1:0-13754 GCA_028627135.1 Pseudochirops cupreus | reverse complement strand
AAATGTATATATATATATATATATATATATATATATATATATATATATATACACATACACATATGTCTATATAGGAGGGTTTATATATGCATATAAACACATATCTGAGTATGTGTATATATGAATACATAGAGGGAACAAGATCAATTGAATAGGAAGGGACAATACTCTAAAAGGTGAAATTCTGAAGTGGGAAAGGATTAGAATGAGAGGAGACAGGGAGAGACAGAATGGGGTTAATCACCTCATAGAAGAGGCAAAGGATAATTGTTACAATGGAGGGGAAGAATAGGAAGGCAAAAGGAAAAGGAAAAGGGTCAACCTTACTCTCATTGAACTTGGCTTAGGGAAGGAATGACATAAACTTTAAACTGGGTATCTTGCCACACAGGGCAGTAGGGGGGATGGGGATGAGAGGTGGGATGACGGAGGGGAGGGCAGGGTGGGGGGGAGGGTTGATGGAAGTGCACACTTCTGTAAAGGGACAGGGACAGGGTAGAGAACAGAACAAGGGGGGAGGTGGGATAGGAAGGAGAAACATATAATCAGTCTCTCACAATATGCCCATTGTAGAGAGGTTCTGCTTAATTACACATGTACAGCCTGTATTTAATTGCTTGTCCTTCTAGTGGGGGTAGGTGACAAGGGAGGAAGGGAAAGAATCTAGAATTTAAAGTTCTACAATCAAATGTTAAAATATATATATATATATATATATTATTATTATTATTATTATTATTATTATCATTAACTACATCCAGCTGGGAATTAAGATATACAGGCACTGTGATAGTCAGAGGGGTGAGGGGGAGGACATAGGAGAGAGCAGATTGGAGGAGGGGTTATACAGTGGGATGGCTGTTTTGAGGTGCTAGGTAGGGGAAAGATGGGGAGAAATGAATGGTGCTGAAAGAATTTGACTCAAGTCTTCTCAGCCAAAGAAAAGTAAAGTTTATTGAAAATTCATTAAAAGTTCGCCACATTGGGTAGACTCTTAAGGAACCTACATATCTATAAGGCTTGCACTGGGCAAGCAGGACAGAGTAAATCTATGCTAGGTCATTCTACAACGCTTTCACACCACACGGAGGGAAGATGGGATCCTATATACAGAAGGGTTGTGGGAGGAATCTAGGGGTGGTCTAGAGGAGGAGTTTGGGGAGGGTCTTTAGGAGTCAGATGAGTTCAGACTCTAATAATGAATGATTAAGGGTGGGAGGTTGCTGGAGGCTACCGGGAGACCATAGACAATGGTGGGCTAGGCCAGTTCAAGGGTGGGAAGTGGAACATCAAGGGTAAAAAACCGTTGGAACAAAGGAGGGCTAAAAACTTGGGCAGAGCCACAACTTAAGGCCCATGACCTCAGGCAAATGCCTTTGGTGGGAAGATTCAAGGAGAGCTCAAGGGGGGTCCCAGAGCCTGTACCTCAAAGATTCAAGGAGAGCTCATGGGGGCTCCCAGACCTTGCACCTCATCATGAGGACACCTTTTCATTCATCTTACATATATTTATTGCCTATGATAGAATGAACTGTACCTAATGATAATGGACTTTATAGGGCACTTTAAAGTTTGCAGACAGCCCTTTACAAACATCTCATGAGATCAAGTATCAACCAATGATAAGATCACAGATCTAGAGAGGGATGAGACCTCAAAGGCCATCTAGTCTAACCTCCTTCGTTTTACAAGTAAGAGGTCTGCAGGCCACAGAGTTTAAATAAATTCTCCCTCTACCAAGGAATAACTTTAAAGTAGTCCTCAGATTAGACACTTTTTATTTTTTCCCCCACTGTGCCACGTCGCCTCAATAAAAAACAAAAATTACTACCCCTAAGGAGCTTACAGTCTACCAGGGGTGATGACAGGAAAACACACAAAAGTAATGCATACTGGAATATTATGAATACGTGAGAGGTGCACAGAAAATACTGTGAGTTTAGGTGGAGTGATTGGAGAAGGAGCAGGATCAAGGAACGATTTGGGCCCGGTTTTGAAAAACGGGTAAAGATAAGCAATAGACAGATATGGGGGACTGATATTCTAGAGTCTAGAATCTAGAGGTGGGATCTATGCAAATAAAGAAGAGATAAAGGTAGAAAAAGTATTGATGGTGTCCTAATTTTATAATAAATTTCTCCGTAGCTTGCTGCCCAGCTGAAGAAGGGTAACGGTTTTCTTTCGGTCTTTGTATCCCTAACCTATCACAGTATCTCTAGCCTAGCACGGAATTGTTAATTACGTAACTGTTAGTGCTCTTTGGTTGAGCTAACTTTGTAAGAACTAGCTGGAAACGAGGCTGGAAAAGGTAGGATGAAGACGGAATGTGGAGGGCCTTCTGCTGTCTATTTAGCAGGCTGTGGGCAGCCACTTCAAGGGGTTCAGGTGATGGTTAGACGTGTTAACGATGGCACAGAGACCAGATAGGAGGCCATCCAAAGGCCGGAAGAAGAGGGCCAGCTCCTCCCAGTCTCTTGGCAAATCCCCTGCCTATCTCTCGCCTTCTCCTTAGTCGGGGATGAGAGAGGTCTTCCCTCACAGGCTCTGCTTTTTTCCTCTTTGCTGCAGGAGTCCTCTGACTCTTCCTCACTTTCAATCACTTCCCCCTTATTCTGAGGAGGATGAGAGTGACTCGCAGCGCGCTGCTCATTAGTTTGCGACCGGGGTCAGGTCTCACGCGAAGCGGCGACCCTTTACGCATGCGCGCAGCCCTCGCTAGCTGCGCGCACGCGCAGTCCTGAGCTTCGTCCCCGGAGGCGGGGGAGGGGCGGCTCCCGGGGGGAGGGACGCCCATGGAGTTATTGAGGCGGGCTCACGAGGCCGCCGTGCGGCTGGTGCTGCTGCTGAGCCCCCGGGGCGCCGCCTCGGCCCGAGACCCCAAGCCCCGCGCCTCGGAGGTGCTGACCCAGCACCTGCTGCAGAGGCGCCTGCCTCACTGGACGTCGTTCTGCGTCCCCTATAGCGCCGTGCACAACGACCAGTTCGGCCTCTCCCACTTCAACTGGGTGGTGCAGGGATCCAACTACCATGTCCTTCGCACCGGCTGCTTCCCCTTCATCAAGTACCACTGTTCGAAGGCGCCCTGGCAGGACCTGGACCGGCAGGACCAGTTCTTCACCGCGCTGAAAGTCATCAACCTCGGTGAGGGAGTGGGTCAGGAGAGGGAAGAGGAGGAGGAAGGAGGGATGAGGGTCACGCTGCAGTGGCGGGGAAGGGGGGAAGAGAGTGCTCGTGAACCGCCCCGCCCTCTCCCAACAAGCCCCGCCCTCTCCGCGCTGTGCTGCCCCAGCCCTGCCCATCACCTCCCAAGGGGCGGGCTCTTACTTCCCGGTCTTTGTCCGTAGAGGTGTGGGTCGCTCCTCGGGAATGGGGAGTGGGCAGCGAGGGGGAGTGGAAGCCCTCCCCAAAGTGAATTTGAAGTAAAGGAATGTCTTCCCTGGCAGGAGGCGTTCCTAATCCACATCGTCTATGCCTATAAAAACTGGCACCCCAGCCTATCGTGCATCTCTATCAAGGGATCTGAACACGGGGTCCGTGGACCTGATTCTTTTTTTTTTTTGTCCTTTTTTTTTAACATTTTGATAACCAGCAAGTCAAAGTCAACAGGCAAGTGTTAAGTGTCTACCGTGTGCCAGGGCACTGTGCTGAATGCTAGGGATCCTAATAAAGGCAAACTAGTACGTGCCCTCAGAGATCTTACTGTCTATATAGCTACAAATTCCTACGAATTTTATTCTGTGCATTTAAAAACACCCTGAGAGAGGGTCCACAGGCTTCACCAGCTTTCTAAAGGGGTTCCCTGATACAAAAAAAGGATAAAAACCCCTAAGGAAATAAAGGTTGATATAAAGTATCAGCAGTTTGTTTTGTGAGTCAAAAGCTGGAAATAGATTTTAATTTTTAATTTCACTGGATAGTTTTGTTTTAACAAAGTTTATTAAAAAGGAATCTAGTACGTTGTGCTTTCTGTTCTGTTTTGATTAGGTTTCCATATATTGGGGAATTCTGAGAGTGACTTGGTACTCATCAGTCAACAAGTATTAAGAACCTATTGTGTGGGGGTCACCTTTGCTAGGGGCTGGGAGTACAATTAAAAAGAATGAGAAAAATCTTTATCAATAAGGAGCTTACATTCTTGAATTAAGTGGAGTGTGACATTGATTAGTGTCTATGAAGATTTTATCAGTTGGTAAAAAGATTATAAACCTTAGGATGTTCTGAACCAATCAACAAGAGTCATCTTTAGGTGCAGGTGTCTGTTCATTCACAGTTGAGGCTTTTGGAGCCAGGAAAATGTTATCCAACTAGTTGTGATATTTTTTAAGGGCAAACTGTCGTACATCTAATTAGCTATACTGTGCTAATAACATTGCTATAGCCTAATAGCTAATTAAATTTAAATATTGCATGTGTATGTTTATGATAAGTGCATAGTGTTCCACAAACTCTGCCCTAGGTTTTGTCAGATATTAATGAAGATAATTTGCTAAGTACAGTCTGCGGATGAAGAACTTTAAAAATATTTTTATTACTTATATGGATGACAGTGTTTATTGAGGGGGGAGGGCAAGGTTGTTACAATCTTCAGAGACTGAATTCAAGGATATTTGGCTGACCTGAAAGAAATTTGAGTATAGGATTAAGTTTACCAAGAATAAAATACATTTGAAGGCTTGACTTCAATACTTCAGGCATTGATTTTGTCAATATAGATATTTCTTCCATTGATTAAGGTTGCAACCATTCTATACCCTAATAGTCATCATCTTAAAAAACAATTATCACTTGATGGCCAACCTTCTTCATCTGCTCCTAGCTACATCTATGTTAATCTGCTGGGAGAACATTGTGAAGGCTTTCCAGCTTGATAGGCCTTGTGGGTGACTTGTGTGGTTGTTCAGAATCCAAGATTATCTCTGTGGGTCATCATGATGGCAGGGTGTGAAGCACTGGAATAGGACTCTTGTAGAGTCAGAGAGAGTATTGATTTGCAGGACATTTAAGTTCCTACTGAGTGCTTGACAGTGGTAGACTCTGACATACAAAGACAAAAACAAAACAGCCTCTGCCTTCTAGGAGTTTACTTTCTGTTAGAGGAAAATAAAAAACTCTTCCCCCTCTAAGTAAGAAAGAATAGGTTAGGACATATAGCCAAAGATTTGCAGTTAGTCTAGACCACAAGCTGAATATAATTTTTGAAAGGTACTATTATAAATCTACTATCAGTTGGGATGGGAAGAGGCCAAATCGGTTAACAGGAATTTAGCATTCGAGGTCTTCCTTCTATCAAGGAGTAAGTAGGCCAGTCTGGCAGAGTGTGGCTTCTTACCTGATCTGTGATTATGGTCATTGGTAGAGGGAGCTAGCATCTTATGAGGAACTTCTCTACCAGTGTAGGTATCAAAACACTTCTAGAACTTAGAAGTTGTCCTCTGTTCACTCAGGAGCACACATGTCAAGTGTACCTTATAGAAAAGGAGGAAAACCACGTCTGTGAATTTGTTGATTTTACTACTAACTGGATGCAAAAAGTAGCTTTCCAAATTGACAGCTCATGTTTATGCTTTATTTCCCTCCCCAAAAGTGCCTACATATGATAATATGTAAAATCATTTAAGTAATATTTAATATGTTTTACATATAAATTTAAATATATTAATACATACTTGTACATTTACATACCTACATCTTGTGTTTTTCCATGTTAACTAATTTAGATTATAAGCTCAGAGAGGGTAATAATTGTGACTTTAATGAGTTTTGTTTCATTGCTGTTTGCATAGGAATGCTTAATAAGTATCTCTGGATAATATGTTTATTTTCTTGTATCCCAAATGGGAAATAATCTCACCAATAATTTTCAAATTCTGACCAAAGATATTTATATTAAATCTATGGAATTTAATTCTGTTTCAAATCAGTTGAAGTAGAAGATGGTTTTCTAATTGTAGTTATAAAATATTTAAGTATTTTTTTTTCTCAAAAATATAGAAGAATTCTCAGAATTGTTTTGGCTTAAGTTTAAAAGACAGATATTTGGTCTAATTTAAAAAATTATTTTAGCCAGCAGTCCCATTGTCTATGTTAAGAGCTAAAGAGCCTTGATAATTTAAGTGTCAAGACTAATAAATAAGAGATTTCATCTAGCAATAAATGTACCATTCTGTATAGGAATATATAATTACTTCCTAAGGATTGTGAGGAAATGACTTAGTGTTTGTAAACTACTTTGAGCTTTTCAGATAGGTAGAAAAAAAAATTTTAGGCCTATAAAATTTTCAGCAACATTGCTTATTCAAAGAGATCATATATGAGTTAACATCCTGAACACTGCTTTAGATATGTTAGCACATTGGTTGGTTGATAATGTTAAAATTTTCAGTTGAAGTTCCTGGATGGTTAGGACTATCTCATGTATTCTGCTGTATACATAATATTGTACACATGTTTAGCAAACGTCGATAATATTTGTTCATTTCTCTTCTAGGCATTCCAACTTTGTTATATGGACTTGGCTCCTTGTTATTTGCCAGAGTCACAGAGACTGTTCATACCAGTTGTGGACCAATAACAGTTTATTTTCTCAATAAAGAAGATGAAGGTGCTATGTACTAAAACTGTACATCGCAGAATACAACAGCTAGTGGGTTTTCTCATGTGTATAACAGTAATATTTATTTTTGTTCCTTTAAAATAAACTTTCTAAAAACACTTTTCATTTGCTATTTTAAGATAAATCATTGCCCTTAAGAGGCTTATTAGCTTTTCATAGGTTGATATATATGTTGCTTACTTTATTCAGCCAGTGGGAACTTCAAACACCTGGGTGTTCACACTGCTATTTTTTCCTAAAGGTAGGTAAATTTCAGATAAAAAAATTTATAATGAATACAGATTCCTATTATTAGATATTAGCAATTTAAATACACTCTTTAAAGATAAAAGTCTAAACTAAGTAGGAGAGGGACTTGAAGACCTGAAATAACATAGAAAGCCGAAGTATGATTTGGAAATCATTTCTAGGTCATTAGCTACAGGAAACATGAGGGTGAATTCTAAGTATAGTGTAAAATCCAGATCACCCAAGTGTTCAATTCAAGATGGAATATTTTAAAGGCCTTGAACTATAATATGCAATGATAGCAATGCCTTTTTATTGCTTATGGATTCAAGTACTATATTGAGTATATTTAGAATGTAATAATAAAAACTGGCATTTATATAGCACTAAGGTTTACAAAGTACTCTGTTATATTGCCAGTTGCATATATTGTTAGTTGATCATTGAAACAAACCAATGAAGTACTATAGTTATTGTCCCCAATAAAAGAGGGAAACTGAGGTTTTAAAGGGAGTGGTGACTTAGCCATGGTCATAGAGTTTGTTTCAAAGGTGGGATTCTAATTTCAGTCTTTCCAAAGAGTATCCAGTATTAAAATTATAATTGCTATAAAATTAATGAAGCTGTTACTCCAATTATAAGGGTAAGATAGTCTAATGTTAAAATTTGAGGGAGGGGAGATTATTTCTAGAAAAATTATATTTTATAATGAAAAATTGGTAAGGAAGGGTTTCATGTACCCTTCATGTTATGGTTATCCTGAGTTTGTTTGGTCAGTCTTGTCTTGATGAGCCTCTATGAATGTAACTAGACTGATCCTTGAACATCAGAAAAAACCCATCATTAGGTCCCTACTTGAATCTCTTCTGGATTGATAGGATCTGCTAAAAGGAGTATTCTGCTAAAATAGCTTCCAAAACCTTATGGTCATCTTAGTACTGGCAGAGTAACATTATGATTATAAACCTTTTAACAGTCATTTTAAAGGTGTTGAAATAGTTTTGGTTCTGACCTTACTAAATAAAATTTCATTACATTTTTGAAAGCTCTGATTTTTTTAAAAAAAATCATGCTCAACATTTGTAAAATACTCAAGCTGAATGGTAAATTTCAGAAATGTGGAGGCAATTTTGGGAGAACTAAGAACTATTTAATTTGTAAACTGATAGGTATTTAAGATCAGTGATATTTCCTATAATTAGCCACTCATTTGTATGCTGATATGTCACTAAGACAATTGCAGATTTTATAATAGGATTCCCCCACCCCACCCCCAACTATTTGCTGCATGGAAAGAAAATGAAAGTGACTGAGGTTAAGTCATAAAGATCACGGATATGATTAAGTAATACAGATGAGCCTTACTAGAAGTAATCATTGCAAATGATCCACATAGTGTGAATCATTCTACCATCTGCATGAGTATTGTGTTCACTTGTCTAAAAGCAACACTCAATAAAACTTTAATCAAAGAAGTATTTATGCCAATATATTTAGTACTGAAGAATATACTTGACACAAGTTAAATGAATGACTTGCACTGTAGAGATAGTGTTACATTAAGCTTCATTAATAATAAAACTCAGTATTAGCATTTTGCTGGAAAGGCTTGAACTGATTTCCTGTGTAATGGGCAAAGTTAAATAACTAGAACTCATAAGTTTAAAGTCAAATATTGCTCATTCATTGCTGCTGATCTTGTCAATACTTTCCTGTAAAGGTCTGGTCCCTACACAAGGCTGATAAAATGGTTTTTAATTACCAGACTATAAATACAGCTTTTCCGTGGGGTTGTACCTCCTCTCACACTGGCCTGTTTGATTTCTGATAATTTGTACTGCTGACTTTGCTTACCTGTTTTTCAATAACTATGGCCAATGTGACTTCTTGTCCATATGGTGATGGGCAAGTCTCCTTAGAGAACATCTTTGACAAACTACCCTATTGATCCCAGTGATTCTGTGCTGCTTGCAGCATTAAATAGTGACTTGATTTCTTGTCTAATGTTCTCACTGTGTAACAATTAAGCAAATGTAATATTTTCTTGTATTACATGAAAATCAATAGACCTCTTGCTCTTACAGAGTTGATCATGAAGAGGGATGAACTGGAAGATAGCTAACTACAGAATTCAAGTATTATAATATTAATTGGACTTTACAAAATCTTTTTATCTTTAAAAAATTGCTATCTATAGGACAGTAGTGGTTTAGCTTTCTCTTTTGGATATTAGATAAGAAGCATTATGACCTAAGGGATAAGGTGTGAGGTACCATCAAAATATTTGTTCTGTTTTTAGCATCAATCCTGTAGCTCTTCCCACATGTAATAAGAGAAACAATACTCTTTTAACTTTTATTCCTTCAGGTATATAGTGAATTCAAATGTATTTGTAAATATAACATCAGTTTTATTTTTGTCTCCTTGGAAAGCTTTGTAATACCTCTTGCCAGCCCCCATTAAAAAAAAAATTCATAAATGGAGAAAGCCAAATAAATTTTATTCCCACTTTGGAGACTAAAGGAAGAAACTAGACCCAACATGGAAATTTTTTCTTTGGTAAGGCAAATAGGGGTAGATTTTCTGTGTTCAAATTTGGTTTGCAGTATTATGTGTTTCTTAAAATGTAAACAACTTTTTTGATTGGTTGTCTTTTAAAAGGTTTGTTTTTGGTCCAGAAATAACTCTGCTTCTTTGCTATAATTATTTCTCTACATATCAAGTAGCAAATAATCAAGGAAATTTCTAATCAGAATAATTTGTTGCTCATGAGACACATTAAAAAAGATGCAAAACGGAGTGATGATACACATGATATAAAAAATACTTTTTCTTAGTGCCTACTGGTGTCTTAGTATAATCTGCATGATGGCCGTAATTATTTATCTTTTCTATCATAAACACATTTAGTCTCTAATTAGAATCTTGCTATTTGTAATTTTTGGTAAAGCTGTGTTCTTTCTTCATTTTTTTAACACCATATATACTCACTGGGGGAAAAGTCTGAAATACAAAATGACCTTTTTAGCTGCCTTCTAGTCCAATCTCTTTGGAACCCATAAGTACAGAACATCTTATGACTGACTAATTATCTCTTCACTGTATATAAGAATGATGTTTAAATGAATCGGGTGACATAAAAAGGTAAGGTTCTTGGTTTCACCTCACTTAACAGTTAATGCAGAGAACAGAAACCTTACCCTAAACCTAGTGGATCAGATAGCTACTTTTTTCAGCACTCACCATTTAAGCAGTCATGGCTACTGGGGGCATCTTAACCTAAACAAGTGCTTAATGTTACATCTTACCTGGGTCAACAGTCGAAGGTATCCAACTTAAACTGTGTTACTATAAATTAATGGAAAATGTAACTGCACTTTGCTGAGAGATCAATGTCCAATAAAGGCTGCATAATCAAATCTTGCTGCAATGATTGAGGTCTTTAATTGCCTTTCAAAGATAAGGTGGTAATCAACCAGCTTTAACGGATCCTTTTTACCAGTTCAATTACATGCTAATGACTAGTGCCAAGTCAGAGTCTTTAACTACTTATACTTATTAAATCTTATGTTAGTAATGAAAAATTACTTAAACTGCACAATCAATAGAACACAGACTTTAGTTACTATATTTCACTTTTATACCTTTTTATGTTCCCGACAAATTTATTTCACAGAAGCTTTCTTGACAGTAAAGGTATTATTAACAGTGACCACATTCCATAGAGCATTATTTCCTAATATAAATTTGTGGCAGGAGAACTTTCTCCTTTTGATGAATATGTAGCTAAACTAATATCCACAAACATAGTCATCAAACTAGTCAGAAATCATTTTATTCTGCTAATTGAGAATTCTTACATAATTGGGCGTCATCCAAGTAATATGTAGCATTTTTCTAAAAGTTTGCTCACCTTTCTAGTGGAATGAATCAAATACACTGCACTGTGTAAAATCCCTTTTGTTTTGAGGTAGAAGTGGCTGGGAAATGCTTTTTGTTCTAATAATCAGCATGTTTTAGTGATGCCTACTGAAATAGCCAAGTTGAGAAAAATGTGTTAAGATGCCAAATTAACACAAATGTACGTGAAGTTAACATTCTTTTATATAAGCTCCCGTATGTTAATTTGATCATTTTGGTTAAGTGTCTTTGTTTGTTTTAATGAAGAATTGTTTGAAAGCAAAGCCCATCTTTTGCAAAAAGCCAGACAGAGGTGCCTACGCCCTTATGTTTTGTTTAAATACTTCTTTTTGGTTCTGAGTTGCTATCTAAATAACACTGATTGATGATAATATTTAGTATGTAATGATGAATAATCCTTTTAACTATTTTAGTTGAACTGGGATGATTTTAAACAGTTTTTAATGCTGTACTACTATTACACTGTGACTAGCTTATTTTTACTGATATTAATAGTAGCAATACAAAAAACTATATAAAACTTTATGAGAAGTAGCTCAGATATAAGGTTTCTGATCAGCAACAGATTTTGCTTCTAAAAAGCAAATCATACAAACAGTACTTTGTAAAGAAGACCTGAAAGGTTTTTTTGTTATTGATAGAATTATGAACCTTATAAACTCCGTATTTTTTAGTTAACCTAAATACATAAATCTCTTGGAATTCATCTTGTGAGAACAAGTATGTCGTTAGATATATGATCATTATATGCTTTAGTGATTCATGGACCTTGTTACACACGTGCTTTGTAATGTATGAATTATTTAGTAAGAAAAATCACAATAATTTTGTTGTTACTCAAAAATTTATGGGTTGGCAGAAACAATTATGCAGCCCCTGAAGCTGGTTTGTTAAGGTAACATCATTAACACTCCATGGTCTGATTTTTTTTAGTTGTGCAACATAACCTTTACTGCTTTTGCTAGAATATTTCAATAATTTTATAACAAAAGCTATTTGTAAATTGAGCATTGAATTTATTAAGCATAGTATAATTCATTTTCCTTTATTTTCAAAGAAGTGTGTAATTTAAAATCAGACCTAAAAATTTTTCTCTACCACTTAAACAAGAATATAAAATTGCCAGAATTATACATTACAAAAATAGCAGTTACAACTATGCCAATAAACAGATACAGATTTTAAACTCCATTTAATAAAAGCAGTTTTTTACATTTCTAGAAATGTAGGTATTTTAAAAGCATAACTAAAAAAATATATTAAAGTAAGCCATCAGGGTAAGATACCATCTTACTATCTTTCTTTCTGTGTACTTAATATTCAGAGCTTCACCCTTAAAAGATTAAGCCTCAAATTAAGTGATATCATAATTACTGATTTCTAATTATCCTAATTTATAAAAAACAAAGCTATGATAGAGGAACCAAGGGTTTGGAAATTTTAATCCAAATCTAAATATAGTATCACAAATTAGTGTCACGTTACTTTTTAATTAAAATATAAATTTTGAAGTTTCAAATAACTTTTACTTGGGAAGGAAACTTTTTATCTTAATAACTTAAGTCACTTGGCCAACATTAGCACAAAACTCATAAATCCTTTATAAAGTATATTTATCCTGTTTGGATAATATGGATATGTATTGATCAGAGTAGTCAAGTGTTTTATATTTGATCATCATTACAACATTGCTCTTGCTGTGCAGAATCATTTCATGGTCCTTCTCACTTCACTTTGCATCAGTTCATATAGGTCTTGTCATGTTTTACTGTAAACTCTCCCCCCATCATTTCTTATAACATAATAATTCCCCACAATCCTGTGCCACAACTCCTTCAGTCATTCCCCGGTTAATGCTCATCCCCTGGTGCTATAAGTGTTTTTGTACTTATAGGTCCTTTTCCTTTTTCTCTGCTCTCTTTGGGAAACAGACTTAGCAGTGGTAGTGCTGGGATAAAAGGGATCCATAGTTTTATAGCTTAGTTCCAAATTGTTCTCCAGAATGACTAGACCAGTTTGTTACTCCACTAACAATTCATTAGTGTACCTATTTTCCCTCCTCCTTTCCAGCATTTGTCATTTCTGATAGGTATGAGGTGGTACCTCAGAGTTGCTTTAATTCACAGTTCTCTAATCAGTAGTGATTTAGAACATTTCTTAATGGCTATGGGTAGGTTTGATTTCTTCTTCTGAAAACTACCTTTGGCCATTTACCAGTTGGGGAATGACTCTAATTTTTATGAATTTGACTCAGTTCTACACTCAGTATATATTTGAGAAATGAGGCCTTTACCAAAGAAACCTGCCGCAAAAAATTTTGATGTTACTCCATTGTCTATGGTACCTTTTAGAAAAATGTAGTTTTCCTGATAATTTCTTTTAATTAAGCCTATTTTTGCTTTTAGTTTATCCGAGATCATGATTCCCACCCCACCTTTTCTACTTTAGCTGAGGCATATTAGATTCTGCTCCAGCCTTTTATTTTGACTCTATGTGTGTCTTTCAGTTTCAAGTATGTCTCTTGTATACAACATATTGTTGGATTCTGGTTTCTAATCTATCCTTATGTTCACTTCTGTTTTACAGGTGAACTCATCCTATTCATATTCACAGTCATGACTGCTAATTGTTTATTTCCCTCTATCCCATTTTCTTCTGTTTCCTTTTTCTCTCTTTTTATCCTGTCCCTCCTCAAAATTTTACTTCTAACCACTGCCTCCCTTAATCTTCCCTCCTTTTTATCATCCCCTTTCCCTCCTATCACATTTCTGTACACCACTGTATGGGTGTATATGTCTGTATGTTTATATATGTGTGTGTATACACATATGTATGCACATTTTTGTTTGTGTGTATATATATATATATATATATATATATATATATATATATATATACACACACATATATTCTTCCATCTTTGAACCAACAACTGGACTAAACCAAATATACAAAACAAAAAGAACCAAACCCAGTTTGTGTGGGAGGTGAC
>JAQQSU010005597.1:0-13754 GCA_028627135.1 Pseudochirops cupreus | reverse complement strand
TGTCCTTCCAGTGGGGGTGGGTGACGAGGGAGGAAGAGAAAGAATCTAGAATCTAAAGTTCTATAATCAAATGTTAATAATATATATCTATATATATATGCAATTATTATTATTATTATTATTATTAACTACATCCAACTGGAACTTGAGATACACAGGTACTGTGGTTGGGAGATCCATCCTGCCCTACAGAAAAGTCAGAGGGGTGAGGGGGGAAGACATAAGAGAGAATAGATTGGGGGAAGGGGACTACACTGGGATGGCTGTTTTGGGGCGGTGGGTAGGGGAAAGATGGGGAGAAAATATGTAACTCAAAATCTCGTGGAAATGAATGATGCAAACTAAAATATTTCAGGGAAATGAATGATGTAAAATGAAATAAATAAATGAAAAAAAACTTTAATTAGAAAATGGGGGAGATGAAATGAAGCCTTTGATTACAGAGACTGTGAAGGGAACTTTAAAAAACGTTGTGATTTGTTCATTCAATTTACACTAATTTTCTCTTTCTTAATCCAAGTGTATCCTATGCTTATTAGTTATGATTATTATTAGAAGGATTTTTTTTACTCAGAAAAGGGATAAAAAAAAAGAAATGAGAGACAGGGTAAAAAAGCCTGAGTGGATAACAATATTTCTGAGAGGGAATTGGCAGAAGGGAAGGAATTTTTAAAAAGTGTTTATGTATATTTGGGAAATTCCTTAAGCAAGAAACTGAGTTATGAGTCTTGAAAGAAATCAAAAGGAAAGAAGCAAAGCAGCATCAAATGTTCATAGTAGGGAAAAGAAAGTGGAAAAACAAGGATGTTGGGTCAGCCATCACACTGATTGAGTGGTACCACGAGGGGGAGGTACAATTTGGTTGATGTGCATTTTAAGGAAGAATATAACCATAAAGATAGAGGGGAGAGAAGAGTCTGTGACAGTTTTCAATCTAAATTCATATGTAGCTGATATTTGCGAATACAACATTCATTATTCTGGGAACGTCTCTTCATATATTAACTGTAGTTAATCTTAAAACTAGGGGATAATTATCTAGTTGACACCATTCAGGCTCAACTGGGAAGGATTCTCTTCTTTGATCACTATTGAACACATTTAAAAGTATCTCAGTCTTGAAAAGGGACTAGCATTTTAAAAAAAATATATATCAACTGGTTATAGGACTTTTTGTTTTTCTTTAGTTTTTGATAACAGTTGTTATCAAATGGTTGCCTACACTCATTTTTATTACCATTGATCTATGTACATGATTTTTAATAATCATATCAACAAAAGAAGATGAATAGTCTCCAATAAAAGGCTTGTATTCTTGCTATGGAAATTAGGCTCAGGGCGTGTGTGTGTGTGTGTGTGTGTGTGTGTGTGTGTGTGTGTGTGTAGGGCAAAAGCTATTAGTCTACAAATCACAGCATATGTATCAGAAGTTGAGTGAGGATAGTCAAAAAACCAAGAGAGCCTTTGGCTTCAGCCATTTCAGTGAACCAATACTTGGGCTGCTTTAACCTATAAGGCTGTTCTTACTTATCCATTCCTACTTTGGCTCTGTAAATGAAATCTGCAACACTGAGATGGACCTATGTGAACAAGGAACATGCCAATGTCTGTATTTCTAGACTTTTGGACTAGACTAAAATATTAAGAAAAGTTCAAAATATAGTTTATCACTTTCAATTATTAAAGCTAATGAATGACTGATATTGGAAATGACATAAAAATATGGGACGAGTTTATAGCAAGACAGTGTTTCATTGTTGCTAAGAACTCATATAATTATTTGTATATTTTCACCATTAAGAAACTCTACAAAATTCAGTTTGAAGAAGTGAAAAATGTACTTTGAACCATCAAATTTCCAGCCTGGATTCCACAGATTTTCAATATTTTACGGACAAAATAAAACAAACATGTCCTTTAAAAAAATATTTGGAACTTAATTTCCATAGGTATAATTTCTGTTATTTGGAACTTAACTTCCATAGGTATAATTTCTGTGACTTATGTTTAAAGATCTCCTTACATATATTGTTAAATAACCTCCAGAAAGGTAGCACAGTATGGTGTATAAAAAGTTTGAAGTTTGCAAGACCTAACTCTGACTCGCACTGGCACTATGACCCTGGACATGTCACTTAATCTATCATTCACCTAAGCAATTTTCTAAGATTCTAATTTGGTGAGAAGATATTGGCCTGTAGTGTAAAGAGAGTTCCCTATACCAATGAAATCACATATCCTTTCTACATCCCATGAGAAACTCTAACATACATATTAAACTGGAAAGCTATATTAGGTGTCCTGAGAGGATAAGGAAGTTGATTCCATAAACTACACGTGAAAAACCAGTCTCCTTATCCTTAACCCCAGCAGCTCTTCCAAACCTTTTTACCCCTCCTTGAACTTCCCATGTTTCACTCTGCACCTTCTCAGCTAAAAATCTCGCCTTATATTTTACTGAAAAAATCAAGGCCACTACCTGAGACCTCCCTGTTCCCCCCTCTTTCTCATAACATCATCCAAATGCCTTCCGCCACTATCTCCTCCTTCATTTGTCTCACATGAAGAGTTGGCCCTTCTCTTTGCCTCTACATGTACAAGTGATATCATTCTATCTCACCTCCTTCAACAGACTGCCCCTACTATCATTCCTATTCTCACTGATCTCCAATCTTTCCCTGACTATTGGCTACTTTCCTGCTTGCCTATAAATATGCCCATGACTTCTCCCCCATTCACAAAACATCTTCACTTGATCAATCTGTCCCCAGTCTCATCCCACATCTCTCTTGCCTTTTGTGGCTAAATGCTAGGAGAGGGCCATTGACCACAGGTGTCTCCATTTCTCCTGTCACTTTCTTTTAACACTGTACAGTCTGGCTTCCAAACTCTCCAAAGATATTATTTCTACCTTAATTGCCAAATGGAATGGCCTTTTCTCAATTCTCATCCTTCTTGAGCTCTCTGAAGCCTTTCAGACTAGAACCCTCTTCTCCTTGATATTCTGTTCTCTCTAGGTTTTGTAACACAACTCTTCCTAAGTATCTGACCCTCTCCTTCTCAGCCTCCCTTGCTGATTACCTCCCCCATTAGACAGACCTCCTAAAACACAGAGACAATTCCTGCTCCCCCATTTCTTTGCATCTGCTCCGGTTAGTTGGGTGCCTGACACAGAGAGAAGATGCTTAATGAAAGCAGAAATTAATTTTCTGCCTTGACGCTTTTACACTGGACATATCGTGGCCATATTTCAGCAGACAAGGCAGCTAGATGGCACAGTGGATAGGAGTGTAGAATCAGGAAGACGTGTTTCGGAGTTCAAATTTGACCTCAGATACTTACTAGTTTGTGGCTCTGGACAAGTCACTTAAACCTGTTTGCCTCAATTTCCTTATCTGCAAAAGAAGCTAGAGAAGGAAACGGCAAACCCTTCCAGTATCTGTGCCAAGAAAATCCCCAAAATACCTTTACGGATATTCAAACACAACTGAAACGACTCAAAACAACTTTACGCTAGAAGAGAGTGGTATTAGCACCCATGTCGCCATGGAGAAAGTATAAGTTAGTTGGACGCCGGCTAAAAGTAAAATGAAGGAGTTTCCCATTCATTAAAAATGGGCAGGCAGGAGGGTGAGGGGACCAGCTTTCCGGACTTGTGATCCAGTCTCCAGGAGGCAAAGCCTGACCCTGACCAGAAGCGCTGCCCTGTCCCAGGTGCTGAGGGGAACAGCTTTTCCAAGCGTTAGCGGAGGCACAGGGACCCACGTGAAGAGAAGCCGGGGGTTTTAGTCTGTTCCGGGGGGGAGGGAGAGGTAAGAGGGGGTACGGGGCTTCCCTTTTCTATCCCCCACCGCCCTCTCACCGGTTCTCTTTATCCAGATCATTCACGCTGGACTTCCCGAGCAGCAGCAGCTGCTGCACCTTCGCCACATCCCCGATCGAGGCAGCTTTGTGGATCTTCCCGAGGTCCTTGACCCTGATGAGGTATCCGGCATTAGGGCCGAAGGGTCGGACCCCGCTGTCTCTCCTCGGGGGGAAGGAGGCGCGAGACGGAGATAATTCTCTCCTCCTGCCGAAGCTGAAAATCTTCTTCATCCTGGTTGCGGGCTTCAGAACGGTTTGGGAGAACTCGCGAGGGGTTCTTCCTTGGCCTCTCAGCCTTCTCTGCGCCCTCGCTTCCGCTCCAGAAAACTTCAATGGTGGGAGGCAGGAGGTGAAGAGACTCCAAAGTGCAGTTATAAACAGTTTTACCAGTTATAAACGATTCAAGCGGAGAGATGGTTGTAGCCCTGGTAACGCCAGGAGGGGGACTGAATTGCGCATGCGTTTGTCAGATGCGCAGGTCACGCGCATGTGCCCAACGGTAAAGTCACTCATGGGTGAGTGCGCATGTGCTGAGTAGGTTAGCTCTTCCTGGGAGGACCCCGAAGCTCAAGATCGCGAGGGTGGCTGATCCGGAGGCTGGCTGCTTCTCTGCAAGAGGTTGTTTTGAGTCTCGCGCTGAACGGGCTGCGTAGGGGCGGGAAGAAGATGGGGGCGAGGTGAGGACTAATGGGAAGGGTGCGGGATCTGCATTCAGAGGACTTGGTTTCGAATATGGAATTCCAGACCCACTATGTTTGCCCTTGTGAAGATGCGCAAAGCACTTTTTTTCTCGGAGCCTAAGTTTCTTCGTCTGTTAACATGAAGACGTTGTACTAGATAACCAGTACTCTGACCACATTTGGGTTATGGCTTGGCTATTTAGCAAATAACAGATTCCATATACATACATATGTACGTACGTACGTCTGTATAGATGTATGTATGTTGTACTATGTATAATTTGTGAACGGAAAATTAACAATGCATTGTATAAAGTATTTTCTAAGGTATGTAATTCTTAGTAGTGAGACGGCCAATGTAATGTTACAAAAACCCTAGCTGATATCTGTAGGGAAGAATAAATTAGTAAATCAAGTTTGTTAATACTTCAAATATAGAGGCAAATCATCAATTAAAAGCTCATGACTTAATGACAAGTGTCTGTTTAAAATTTGTGGAAGTTGAAAAATTATCATGATTTTTTCATGAAGACAGAGAAAATAGACTAAAAATAATCATATAATTCATATTACACTTTTTATTAGTGATACTAATAGCTCCCATGTACCTAGTATCTTGTGGTTAATCCAACATTTTACATACTTTATCTCCATTTTTACAACAATCCTATGAAATAGGTAGTTGAAGTATGATTATCTCCATTTGATGGTTTGGAACACAGTTCTTTGGATGCCAAATCTAATAAATAAAGCCATGTGCAATGATGTTTCTCATTGATTTCCCTTTTTATAAGAGGCATATGTGTAATGTGTGCCCTTTTCCACATCTATTTTTGGGACCAAATAGACTATATAGATTCTGTCTATATAGGATTGAGTCTATATATGTGAAGTCTCCTCATTGGTTCGTAAGCCAGAACTTAGCTAGGTTCCAGTTAATAGAAATAATGAATCATAAATTATCTGGATTTCTACTACATGTTTGAATTGGGTTAGAATCAACTGCCGTATTTTAAAGAATTATAACTTCAAATAGTGTGAATACATGGGACAACTTCAGGGGATTCATTAGTTGTATTAATCAAGACTTATGTGTATACCCACAGTTCTGTCCTAAGAACCAATGGGGAGGCTCAAACCTCTGCCCTACCTCCTCGCCATAATGTTTCTTTTCCTTTATGGCTTCCAATCACAAGGACTCTTCAAAGCTTCATGGGAGAATAGAGTAAAGGAATGATGGAAGCTTTATGTCTTCCAGAGTCACTAGATGACTGAACAGCAAACTCAAGATGGGTGAGCCAAAGTGACCTTGTAAATTCCAGAAGGTCAAAAGGTCCTGGAAGACCATTAAAGCTATGACTGTACCAAGGAAATGGTCAGTTGTGATGGCAGAAGCAGCAAGAGTGGGCTGGAACAAAAGGAAGAGCTGGCATTTGAGAAAGAGGAGTCATTGAAAAAGATCTGCCTTGGAGATTTGTGTGTATATGTGTTTGTGTATGTGTGTCTGTATTATATACCTTTATAGACATACACACATATATGGTATTTGATTGAACCCGTTCATGAAAAAATGTAAACGAGCTAACTAGAAGAACTGTCAAATTGAATTATGTTTCAAGACTTACTCTCCCCATCATGGCAGATTAACTACAAGTTACAAGATAGCTACAGGTTAAGTTTCCAAATTCTATTGAAGTTATTCTTTTAATGCATGCTGTAATTTCCCTTATGCTCATCAGTGCTTTCTATGTGGGGAGAAAACAACCTGTTCTATAATCTGATGCGTGCAACAGCTTTTTAACTTTCTCTTCTTCTTTGGGGAAACCCTAGATTACAGCCCAAAACAACAGTACTGTAAATAGCAACTTGCCCTGTGAATCAGAAGTGGGGTGGGTAGCCAATGGATGTCCTAATAGCTTCCAATTCCATAGCTTTCTTCTGCTGTTTGAAAGCTAGGCTTCTCCCAGAATTGAACCCTGGGAAAAGGGTGATGGCAGATATAGGACAGAAATTTATGCAGGTGGACAGTCTTTGTGTCTTCAGTCAAGGGCTATCTAGCTAACTGTTGTACTTAATGTGGGGACTTTGGCATAATTCTGGGACCCTTTGCACTCGCTTGGTAACTAGGGGGCACAGTTGATTGAGTGCAGGATTGGGAGTCAGAAACACCTTAGTTCAAGTACAGCCTCAGATACTTACTAGCTGTGTGACCCTGGACAAATCAGTTAACTTTTGTTTGCCTCAGTTTCCTCATCTATAAAATGAGGATAATAATAGCAGCCAGCTCCCAGGGTAATTGTGAGGATAAAATGAGATAATATTAGTAAAGTGCTTAGCACAGGGCCTGGCCTATAGTAAGCAATATATAAATGTTAGCTATTTGTATCCTTATTCTTATCATTATCATTATTGGAGAGATTCTCTACAGAGGACTCTGGAAAAGTTGGTGGGGGGTTTCCCATATGGAGAGTCTAGTATGGACTCAACTAGCTAGATTTCTGCTAGGGTTCTAGATTTCCTTTGAATCTTTTGTGCATTTCTTTCCTTTAGCACTGACCTTGAAAATATTGTAAGGTCTTAGAGGTAATAGAAGCAAGATTGTAATTACAGTAGAAGGAGTGAGCTGGTACCAAGGGAATTGTTTTCATGGGGAGGGGAGAAACAGAGAGATGGAGACAGAGAGACAGAAAATCAGGTAGAGAATTCCACTTCTTGTTAAATTGTCTTGTGTTTTGTGCAAGTGAAATGTACTGAGCTAATTAGTAGGACTGTAAAAACTGAGTGTTAGCTTACTAAAGTATCTGATAGTACTAAATTGCTGGATTATAATCTAATCATTCTATGATTATTTCTTAATTAGCATTTTCTTTTCTGTCTGGGAATAAAGCTGTCTGTTACATATCTGATTCTTTTTTTAAACTGTTTCCCTTTTTTTAGGAAACCATAGTCTATAGTCAGATATAGAATTATCGCAGAAGTTGGAGAGAGAACCTAGTATATTTGGGGAGCCTAGTTTTTCTATTGAGAAGTCAAGCTTCCATGCCCACTGTGGAAACTTTGACAAACCACAGTGGCAAGTGAAAGCTTGGGATTGACCCAGGTTATTGGTTCTTGGGGCTCAGTAAGCAATTCCTCACTAGCTGCTGTGCTGGATGTTATCCTGAGTGGATAGAGAGAGTATCACTAACTGAGTTATCATAGAATTGAAAGAAAAAATAAATTTGAAGTCTAATCCACATTTCAACTGAATGATTGGGCTTCTGTGGATCCAAAAGGAGTTATGGATGTTCATTTTGTCCTAGGCAGCATAGTACCCAGTTTGGGGAAATGAGTTTTAAACTCGGCACCACTCTCCATATTTCTCATGAACTCAAATTCACCTCTCTCCAGACAGAGCAGGGTTTGTATTTCTGGGGATGTTTAAGAGCATAAAGCTTTTGCCTTGATGTTGTAAAGCTCCTACCCCATGCTTTATCTAATTTAAAAAAATCATTTATTTATTTATTCATGTATTTATTTTTAGTTTTCAACATTCACTTTCATGAGATTTTTCGCCCTTCCCCCACTCCAAGATTGCATGCAATCTGATATAGGCTCTACATATACTTTCATATTAAATAGATTTTCACATTAGTCAGTGTTGTAAAGAAGAATTAAAACCAATAGGAGGAATTAGAAAGAAGAAACAAACAAACAATAAAAGAGAGACTCCATAGCTTTTTTTCTGGATATGGATAGCATTTTTCATCATGAGTCTTTTGGAGTTGTCTTAGATCCTTGCATTGCTAAAAAGAAGTAAGTCTATCAAAGCTAGTCATCACACAGTGTTGCTGTTACTAGGTACAGTGTTCTTCTGGTTCTGCTCACTTACTCAGCATCAGTTCATCTAAGTCCTTCCATGATTTTCCGAAGTTCACCTGCTCATCACTTCTTATGGAACAATAATATTCCATTACATTTATATGCCACAACTTGTTCAGCCATTCCCCAGTTGATGGGAATCCCCTCAATTTCATTTCTTGGCCAACACAAAAAGAGTTGCTATAAATACTCTTGTACAAGTGGGTTCTTTTCCCATTTTTATGATCTCTTTGGGATACAGCCTTAGAAGGGGTATTGCTGGGTAAAGGATATACACATTTTATAACCATTTGAGTATAGGTCCAGATTGCTCTCCAGAATGGTTGGATCAGTTTACAACTCCACCAGCAATGCATTAATGTTCCAATTTTCCCACATTTTCTCCAGCATTTATCATTTTCCTATTTTGTCATGTTAGCCCATCTGATAGGTGTGATATGGTACCTCAGAGTTGTTTCAATTTGCATTTCTCTAATCAGTAGTGATTTAGAGCATTTTTTCATATGACTGTAGGTAGCTTTAATTTCTTCCTCTGAAAACTTCCTTTTCATATCCTTTGACCATCTGTCAATTAGGGACTGGCTTGTATTCTTATAAATTTGACTCAGTTCTCTATATATTTTAGAAATGTGGCCATTATTAGAGACACTGGTTGTAAAAATTGTTTCCTGGCTTTCTGCTTCCCTTCTATTCTTGGTTTCATTGACTTTGTTAGTGCAAAATCTTTTCAATTTAATGTAATCAAAACTATCCACTTTGCATTTCCTAATGTTCTCAATCTCTTGTTTGGTCATTAATTCTTCCATTCTCCTTAAATCTGACAGGTAAACTATTCCTTGTTCTCCTAGTTTACTCATAGCATCAGCCTTTATTTCTAAATTGTGTACCCAATTTGACTTTATCTTACTATATGGTGTAAGGTGTTGGTCAATACCTAATTTCTGCCATACTATTTTCCAGTTTTCCCAGCAGTTTTTGGTAAATAGTGACTTCTTTTCTGGGCAGTTGGAATCTTTTGGCTTATTAAACAGTAGATTACTATAGTCATTGACTACTGTTTCTTGTGTACCTAACCCATTCAATTGATCTACTACTCTTTTTCGTAGCCAGTACCAAGTAGTTTTGATGATTGCTGCTTTATATTACAATTTAATATCCAGTATGTCCAGGCCACCTTCCCTTGAATCTCTTTTCATTAATTTCCTTGCTATTCTGGACCTTTTGTTCTTCCAGAGGAATTTTGTTATTTTCTAGCTCCATATAATAATTTCTGATAATTTGATTGGTGTGGCATTGAATAACTAAATTAATTTTGGGGGAATTGTCACTTTTATTTTATTAGCTTGGCCTATGCACAAGCAACTGATTGTTTTTCCCATTATTTAGATCTGACTTTATTTTTTTTTTAACTTTTGTTTATTTTTAGTTTACATCATTCATTTCCATGAGATTTTGAGTTACAAATTTTCCCCCATCTTTCCCCTACCTAGCACCTGAAAACAGTTATCCCTCTGTATACCCCCTTTCCCAATCTGCTCTTTCCTATATCCTCCTCCATCGCCCCTCTGACTTTCCGGTAGGACAAGATGGATCTCCCTACCCTCGTGCCTGTATATCTTATTTCCCAGTTGCATGTAAATAATATTTATGATAATTTTATATATATGTCTATCTATCTATCTATATATTTTTAACATTTGATTTTAGAACTTTAAATTGTAGATTCTTTCCCTTACTACCTTGTCACCCACCCCCACTGGAAAGACAAGCAATTCAATACAGACCATCCATGTGTAATTACGCAGGACTTCTCCACAATGGACATATTATAAAAGACTGACTATATTTCCCTCCTTCCTATTCTGCCCCCCACTTGTTCTATTCTCTACTTTGTCCCTGTCCCTTTATAGAAGTGTGTGCTTCTAACAACCCTCCCCCCCAACCTGCCCTTGCCTCCATCCTCCCCCCTCTCATCCCTTTTCCCCTTACTCTCCTGTAGGCCAAGATACCCAATTTAGAGTGTATGTCATTCCTTCCCTAAGCCAAATTCAGTGAGAGTAAGGTTGACCCATTCCCTTTTGCTTTCCTGTTCTTCCCCTCCATTGTAACAGTTATGCTTTGCTATATGAGGGGATTAACCTCATTCTGTCTCTCCCTGTCTCCTCTCCCACCTCTCAATTTCACCTTTTAAAATATCATTCCTTCCTATTCAGTTGATCCTGTGCCTTCTGTCTATGTACACATATATATACACACACTCAGATATGTATTCATATGCATATATACCCTCCTATATAGACATGTGTACATATATACACATTTATATTCCCTTCAATTATCTTTATCCTGAGAAAAGTTTCATAGGTTACACTGATCATTTTTCCAGGTTGGCATGTAAATAGTTCAACTTTGATAAGTTCCTTATGAATTCTTTTTCATGTTTACCTTCTGATGCTTCTTGTATTTGAATGTCAAATTTCCTATTCAATTCTGTTTTTTTTCATCAAGAATGCTTGGAATTCCTCCACCTCATTGAATGACCATATTTTCCCCTGGAACATTAAACTCAGTTTTGCTGGGTAGGTGATTCTTGATTTTAATCCTAGTTCCCTTGATCTCTGGAATATTGTATTCCAGGCCCTTAGATCCCTTAATGTAGAAGCTCCCAGATACTGGGTTATCCTGATTGTGTTTCTTTTTCTTTCCCTCAGCACAGGTGATCAGTGATCCTGAGATTAGTGTTTCCTGTGTTGGAGGAAGCAACCTTATGATTTCAAGACATTGTGAACTCTTTTGCCAGTTGCCACATAGGAGGCTGATTTTCTTAGCAACCTCTCAAAGTAAAGGTGACTACTGTTCAGGGACTTCTCATTCCCATAAAGTTTTTTCATGATTTAATGCTTTAAGTAGCAATTTCCTGGGAGAGTATAATAGCAGTGATTGGTTACTCTTTCGTGTTTTTAATATTTGTCAATGTGGACATACGAATACTTTGTGTTTTTAGCATTTTTTGGTGTGGTAGAAGGGATAAATAGCTGTACTAAACTAAAAAAGATATGCTTTGTAAATTTTTTTTTCTTCTTCAGTAGTGTAGTAAATCCTGTTAGTCCCTTCTAGGCAGACCCTATTATAGGCCATTCCTTAGGTTTATTTTAGAAGTTTTCTAGGAGGAGCTAACGTGCCAGCGAATGCAAGAAAAGTCTGATCTCTCTTTAGGGATCAGAAACTCATAGGGCATGAATCCAGGGCCACAAGAACCCAGACCTTGAGTGTCTTAGTAAAAGAGGATGCTCCCCTTCTCATCCCAAGCATAGCATATATAGATAGATAGATAGATAGATAGATAGATAGATAGATAGATAGATAGATACATATATATGTTGTCTCACCTGGTAAAATATAAGCTCCCTGAACTCAGACATTGTTTCACTTTTTTTTGCTAGTTCCAGTACCTGGCACATGGTAGACACTTCTTAATAAATGCATTATGATTATGATTTGCATGTTGAATTTTGATTGATTAATATTTTCCAACACGTTTTCACTGTTTTCTCTTGTGTTCAAATTTGCTTTAAAGTCAACCAGTCATAAACAGTTATTAAACATCTACTCTATACCCAACACTATGCTAAGGACTGAGGATTCAAAGGAAGGCAAAAGACAGTCCCCACTTTCAAGGAGTTCATAGTCTAATGGAGAAGAAAAACAACTATGCAGACAACTCCATACAAATTATATGCTGGACACATTGGAAATCATCAACAATAAGAAAGTGCTAGAATTAAAGGTTTCCTATAGAAGATGGGATTTTCACTGGGACTTGAATGAAGCCAAAGAAGCCAGGAGGCAGAGATGAAGAGGGAGAGCACTCTAGGTATGGGGAACAGCTAGTGAAAATTCTCAGTCATGAGATGGAGTGTCTTGTGCTAGCAACAGTATGGAGGCCAATTTTACTGGACTACAAAGTACAGCTGAGGTGGAAGATGGAGGGCATAAAAAGTGTAAAGAGAATGGATAGATGGAGGAGAAATTTATGAAGGATTTTGAATATTAAATAGAAGATTTTATATTTGATTCTGGAAGTGATAGGGATTAAATTATGTATTAATCTAGTTTGAGTATCTTATTATTTTTTTCTAGAATTTCTTTAGCTATAAATCTTCAACATTAATTATTGTGTAAGCTGTAATTATTCTCACAGTAGTCTTTTGGCTTATGCTCTAAATGATGTTTCTTATTGCCTTAGAACCCTTGATTAAACTATCCTTGTCAACTCTTTTATTTGTTCTTACAAGAATAATCTGAGTCGTGTTTTTTTTCCCATTTTACTGCAACTTAAATCTTATTCATTTGTAATGAAAATGACAATAACAACATTGTTCAGTTGTCTCAGTAGTAGCTTAAGTTGGTTAACTTGTTGGTCATCACACAAAGATTTCATATTTACAGTACCAACAGCTAAATTTGTGTTCGTAGATATTCCAGAAATTGTGATTCTTAGCACCTTCAACTCTCTTTTGTTCCATTCTGTTCAGTGTCACTCTAGAAATGAAATGAATGTACACAGGACTAAAGGGTGTTTTAAAAAAAAACTTTTCTTTGTTTCTTGGGTTGCTGTAGATAAATAGTTCATTACCTTGTGGTATATCTACTGGTTAAGAGCCTTTTCACATTTAACTAGTTCCTCAGAGAGCAGATTACTTCCAGAATGGTAGAAATGACTATAGCTTATATTACAGTGGCATAGTCTCAGAATTTTATGAAGGCCATCTCCAAAGCCCGTTGAGGTATTATTATCATCAGAACTTTCCATTAGCTAGCAACCAATCAACCAATCAACAATCATTCAAGTGTTTAAATGTGTTCCAGGAACCGTGCAGTGTGCCAGGAATAAAAGGAAAATTAGAAACAGTCACTGTCCTTAAGAAGCTTATATTCTGATGGGGGAACTAACATGTATATAAATAGGCACATAGGAGATATAGAGAGAGTAGATATAAAGTAACTTTAGAGGAGATAACATTAACAACTCTGGGGACGCGGAGGGGCTTCTTTAAGAAAGTGTTTGAAGTGAGTCTTGAAGGAAGCCACAGGTTCTAAGAGGCAGAGATGAGGAAGGAGAGCGTCTAGGTATGGGGACAATCAGTGTGAAGAACGGCAAAGATGAATGGCGTGGTGCTTGTTCTTAAGAAGTAGTTTTACTGGGGGCGGAGCCAAGATGGCGGCGTAGAAGCAGCAACATATCGCAGGTCTCACATAGCCACCCCAAAATACCCATAAAATAGGACTCTAAACCAATCCTGGAACTCCAAAACGCACACAAAGATACTTCCCACTAAAGTCAGCTCG
>JAQQSU010005596.1:0-13754 GCA_028627135.1 Pseudochirops cupreus | reverse complement strand
AATCTTCATGTTTATTGGAAGCCCCTGGTGGGGGTGCTCTGGCTGTGCTCTCCTCCTCCCTCTCTCTCCCATGATCTTTCTTTTCCCCAAAGAAGGAATCTAGGGTTTGATTGCTGTTCTTACCCTGCTTCTTATGCTTATTCTTACTCATGGTTGGTCAGTCCGTGATTTTTTTTTAAATCTCTGTGGGGCTCTGCTTCCAGAAGGGAAAGCTCTGTCCCAAATTGCTAGGGTCCTCCCGGCTGCCGTACCTCTGAGGAAGGTGCTGGGTCCCTTTCCTACTTACTTCCGGCTCACTGGATGATGAAGACTCCAGGACTGAAAGCCCAAGACCGTGATCCTGATCCAGGCACCTCAATGGGAGAGCACTGGCCTCAGAACAATCGCTTAGTCCCCCTGCTGTCTGCAGGCCGTGGGCGCGGAAGCTGCAATGCAGAGGCAGGTGCAAAACCTCTGCCTTTCGCATTCCCACCCTGGAGGCGTTTTGGCCAGAGGCTTTTCTTCCCTGATTTTGCAAGTCCCACTAACCTAGTTCTGAACGCTGCTCGCAGCTGCCGCTAATCTGAGGCTCCTCAGCTCCTCCCATCCAGCCGCCCCCAGTCTCAGCCAGGGCTTCAGGCCAGGCTGGTTTTGGTTCACAGTGCTGATATGGTTCCTCATAGCCAAGCTGACTTTAGTGGAAGGTATATTTGTGTGCATTTTGGAGTTCTAGGATTAGTTTAGAGTCATATTTTATGGGTATTTTGGAGTGGCTATGTGAGAGCTGCGATATGTTGCTGCTGCTATGCCTCCATCTTGGCTCCGCCCCCCCTAGATTTTACTTTTTTTAAAAGGAATCTTGCATAATCTGAAAACACACCTGTATTAGCAATGAGCAAAATTTCCTGCTAGAGTAATGTGTAAATAGCTTTAAAGGAATGAGAGAATCTGAATTCAGTATTTTTTCAGTTAAAAAGGGAATTTGGTGATTTTGTTTTCACTACATTGACAATACTTACACTGTTATTTTGCTCTACTTTTAAAAATGATCTGTTTCTAGCAAAAAACCCAGCAGCAACAACAAACCAACCAAATTTGAGGTATAGATATATAGCATTTATATCCTTACATAATAATATCAAACTCTTTCGCCCCACTATTTGAGCCTAATGACACTGGAAGAAAAACAGCAAATTTTCTCTATGTAAAAAAAAAAAGAGGTAATGGTAAAAAAATGTTAGTTATTTACATAGCCAGTGAAGCATATAATACGTTGAACCTCATTTAACAATTACATTCTGAATTAAATGTGTTATATATGTAGGGAGCAGGAACAAAGATACTTGAATATAGATGAATTCCCTTTTTATTACCAGGCACCCCTTTATTCACACACAGTGTTTATATATATACACACACACGTATATGTACGTGTATATATGTATGTATATACATATATATATGTATGCATATATATGTATATATACAACTTGGTGTTTATGTGTTTATATATGTAAATATATACATATAAACACTAAGTTTATAAATTATTTACATATATATATGAATCAGTTGATATAACTGAAGTTTGCCACTACTAACAGTGAACTCTAAGGGGGAAAGGAAATAATCAATTATTGAGTGCCTCCTGTGTGCCAGGAACTGTATCTAATTTGATTCCTCACAATGACCCTGTGAGGTGGGTATTATTATTAACCCCATTTTAAAGGTGAGGACACTGCAGCAAGCAGCAGTTAAGTGAAGAAAGAATACTTAAATTCTGTGGCAAAGGGTCACACCCTTAGTCTATGGCTAGATTTGAACTTAGATCTTCCTGACTTGAGGATCAATACTCTATCTTCTGTGCCACATCACTGCCTCAGTGCCTGTGTACATCCATTGAGTCATTGTTTTGGCTAATCGTTCATTTAATGCTTGGGACTATCATAATTGTCACAAAACCAGCCATAGGAACATGGGATCTTCAAGGAGTTCTTTGCATCTAGAGAAATGAGACTGTTCATTTGAGTAATTATTTCATCTAAAGTAATGTTAATACCTCAAAAGAGGCTTAGCTTTTCATTGGTGGCAACTTTCTCATAGTAGCATCATATTAAGATTACCAAATTTAGAAATGGAAAGGACTAAGCAATCATTTTGTACAATGTTCTCATTTTATAAATGGGAACAGTGAGGGCTGGAGAGTTTAGGCACACAAGTAAACATACTATAGATAGTAAATAGAACATAATTTGGAATCCAGATCTTCTGATTCTAAACCAGTACATGGTGGTGGTGGTGTTTTTTGTAGTACTATGTGCATTTGGATCACTATCAAATAATAAGGTTCAAGAACTGAAGATTTAGAACCGAGGACTTTAGATGTTAGCCTCATCCTTTTTAGAAAATGAGTTAACTAAAGTTAAGCAATTTGTCCAAAGTCATATGTAGATAATAAGTGGCAGAATTTAAACCTGGGTTCTCTGCAGCTTTCAAACTTAACCCCTTTCCACGGCACCAAGCTTATACAACCAATCGACAAATGTTTCTTAAGGACCAGCTATATGCCAGTCACTGAAAGAAACAAATTTTGCTCTAAAGGAGCTTATATTCTACTGGGAGTCACAACATATGTGTGTGTGTATAAACACATATACGCACACAAATGATACAAACAAAATGAGTACAAGGTAGTTGTAAGAGAGAAGATACTAGGGAGAGGGATCAGAAAATGCTTCATGTAGAAGTTGTTGCTTGAGCTGACTCTTGAAGGAATTAAGAGATGGGGCTAGGTGAAATTGGAGAGGGTGTGCATTCCAGATGTGGTGTTTGGCCGTACAAAGGCATGGAGATGGGAGAAGTAGTGAGATATATGAGAAACGGAAAAGCAATCAGTTAGCCTTTACCATAGAGTATAGGAACAAGAGTGATGTAAAACAGGGCTGGAAGGCCAGTAGGGGCTGTTTGTGAAGGGCTTTAAAAACAAAATGTAAGAGTTTGTAGTTTAGGTAGGGGTAAGGGTAGGGGTGACATGGTCATATTATAATCTTTAGCACTTTCCTGTTTCTGTACTTCACTTTTCCCCTTATAGATAATCCTCCAATCAAGTGCTTTCATATTCCCCTAGCACTGAAATGTACCACTTTTACCTGCCTTCCTGAGAGTTAGTGTCTCATGCACCAAAATTAGCCCTTACAATTTCCCATCAAAACATTCTTTAAGTTCTCTGATCACAGCTATCTCTGAAGGAAGAAACCCATTCCTACTAAGTAAGAACACAATATTTACTCCTACTAGAAACATTCTTCTAATTAAGGGTTAGAATTGTCGTGCCAAACAAATGAATTTTTAATAGTAGAAATGTAAGGGAAGAACAAAACCAAGAATTTAACTAATTCAAGAAGCCTACTTTGTGCAAAGTGTCTACTATGTGCAAAGCACTGTGCTAAGAACTAGAGATACAAAGACAAAAATGACATAGTCTCTACCTTTAAAAAGCTTGCCTTTTACTGAGAACTAGTCAAAATTTTTTGGCATGAGGATTTTGTCATCACCCTTCAAAATCACATCACACAGGTAACTTGTTCTACTTATGTGGAAGAACAAAGCTCATAGCTATGTTAGTGACCAATTAGTTCTGCTGTGACAAAACTCATGGAGACTTGGAAAAAGATCAATTAAAGAAATGAATTTTCTGTTCTTAATTTTAATGAGAGCATTTGCCAAAGCTACGTGACTAAATTTGGTCTCATTTTCAAGTCTATCCCTTGTATCAGTTAGTCATATTTCTTAGAAAATGAATATTTGAGGTTATATGACTGTTGAATATTGAAAGGTAGATATTTTAAAAAGATAATAAGCTTTTCAGTGACCTTTAATTCAAATATGTTTACCTGTAATCATCATCTTTTCCCCTCAAAATTCCTTTTTCTTCCTTAAGTTGTCCAGTGTGATCAGTACAAATATTTACCTTATTATTATCAAATATCACCTTTTCTAGTCTAATTTTTCCCGTTCCAATCTGATTTTTCTGTAGTTTCCATCGGCAAACTTAATTTCTTGCTTTCAGAATTCGTTTTAAAATGATTCTGTAATCTTCTATCTCAGCTACTCCAAGTTGCTTTTATTTGTATTTCTCCTAAGTTCTCACTCAAGTCCCTAAATTAAGTTCTTTTCAGCATTTCTTTTCTTTTTTATATACTTTAACTGTATATTCAATTCAACCATAAATCTGTTTTTACTCCTCTGAATTGGTATCAAAGCAAGAATAATTTCCTTCTTTTGTGTTAGAGAAAGAAGACATTTTTTAATGGAAATAAAGACCAAAAAGAAAAAAGAAAATACTTCCTTCTAACCAGAAGGGCAATTCAAAATTATTTATTATTTTACACAATTAATGCAAGCAAGTATTTTAAACATTTATTCTTTTTATCTAAAAAAAACCCCACAAACATACTTTACAATAATTTCCATCTGAATAAGGGAGTTTTGAGATATAAAATTGCTTTATTAGTTATTTCTTCTGTGCCTTTCTTTCAACTTTCCTTTTGTCCATTCATCTACATGTCTTTATATTATATTTTTCCTTTATTCAACCATAATGATTGTATGTTGGCTCTGATTTCTCCTGGTTCTGATTTATTCTTCAAATTATTTTTTGTATAAAGGCAACATTCATAATTTCTCCAGTATGGTCATTCTGATTCTATGTAGTTTTTAAAACTCACCCTCTTCTAAAGCAATTAGCTAACCTTAAAATACTTGCTACTTTTTTTGGCAGGTATTTTCTGGCAGGTATTATATACTTCTAGCAAATAGTAAAATTACTTTGAAACTGCTATACAGTGTTTTAGGTAAAAAGAAAAACTTTTAACTCCCCCAGCACCTTAAGATTCTTGGATTTGGATAGGAAAGATAATGACAATTGATGGAATGGAAATTCTTGAGTGTGTATGGGGTGAGGGAAGCAATTAAGTACAAAGGCTGATGATAAAATCCTACAGTGCACAGGAGGAATGCATAAATGCTGCCTACCCTCTTCATCCAATTGAGAATATCCTCAAAATACAGTCACATGGCGTGACTACATCTGAGATCAGCCAGATAAGACTTGGATCTCTGTGTCTGCTCTTGTAAACCTTCTATTAAACATTTACCAACCTATTATGACAAAAAATTTTGATTCGGTTCCCAAACTCATTTAATAAAATGAGTTAGTGTTAAAATGTAGGAGATAAATTAACAGGTTAATTAAAAATTTGCCTTTATTAGCCAGACACTTTAAAATTATCTCTTCCATCTAATTCAACTAAAGGAAATTTAGATAACTAATGATGATTGGATTCTTGGGGAATAACCTTGATTGTGTTTTTCATTTCATTTTGAAAGCATATGTAGAAAGGAAAATCTACTTAAAGTGGGTACTCTGAATGACTTCTTCATTAACATCACAACTTACTCCTGACTTGTCTATCTAATCAGTTAAATTAGATTACTGTACTTTTGAAACTACATTCTGTACTTAATACTCGGGTTACTGGCTAGTTTAATTTCAACTCTCCAACCACAGTCAACCATTTTGCAGGTGTTAAAATGGGATTTAGGAATGAGAGTATGGATAGACTGGTACATTGTCCTAAAGTTGACACCATACTTAGTGTAATTATACAAGAACTCTATCCCTAGCAATGTTCCACTCCACCAAGCATCAGTTTCCTCCTCTGTAAAAGGACAGGGTTGGGCTAGAATGATCTTTTAGAAAGCCCCATTAACCCTAGATCCTATGAGCATGCAATCTATTACCACCACTGTAAAAAATAAATGTATATCCTAATTGTGTGTGAAAGACAAGAGATAATCCAAATTGATGTATTTTAGACTATTTGCTAAACCCTAGTTCCTGTCATCTTGATAGTTATTCACTGTAAATACATGTGATTGGTACTAGATGAGTTCAATTTTCGACTTCTTGACTATACCCTGGCATTTCAGGTAATCAGGTATTCATGCCTTAGTCCTTCCTAGATATTAGGCCAGAGCGCTCAGTGCTTTATTCCTTTACCCTCCAGAAATTATTTAGTAGAATATGACACTTAAATGTTATTTGAGCTGTCCTATGGCAATAATACTGCATGCCCCAATCATCATTTTTCAATAACCTCATTGATACAACAAAACTTTAAAGTTGCAAAACCCTACTGTGCCATCATTTATCATTTATAATATTGTTCTCATGGAACTAATTGCTCAATGTACAGTAATGTCATTTTTTCATAGATCCAATTAATGCCTATATTAACAATAGGACTTATTCATATTGTTGTCATGTGCTATACATTTGGAGATTTAGGTTTACAAAAATATAGCTACCCAATTTATATATACAATTGATTAGATCAATGAAAGGGATAACTTCCATTGGCACAGAGTAATATAAACAGTACAGTGTAGTAGAAAAGGGTGGTGGATTTGGAACCAGAAGCCTTGGACTTCAAGGCCAGCTCTGCCATTTGATGTTTCTGTGACCTTGAACAAATCTCTTTTATATTGAGGACCTTCAGGTCCCTCATCTTTAAAGTGATGTGTTTGGGCTACATCTCTAAAATCTTTCTACCTCTAAATCTATGATCCTATGATATTTCTAGTAAATCTTAAAGAGCTCTCTTAAATATTTTTGGTTATAAAATTCTCTCAAATACAGTACTGGATAATTTTCAATAGAGCAGTTTTAAAAAAATATTTTGTATCAACCAGATAGCTGATGAGAATACTTTATAATACCAGAGTGATACAGGCAGTAAAAGTCTTTACACAATAAAGAAATCTTCACAAAGAGAAGAGAATTGTTTTTAACTGAGAGATGAGCTGAACAATTATAAATGATTTCATTTACTATTAAAGATTATTTCTATTTTGAAATGTGTTATTCATGTTATTTTCTCTTGAAAAACATCCAAAATAACACGAATATATTAGTTCTCTAAATATATTAATCTTCTCTGTAGAAATAAGTTGTTTCACTATAATATGTAATTTGTTTTGTTATGCTTTCCTTATATAAATAATAAAAATTTACTAAAACTTAACAAAACAAGCACTATTGTTTGTAACAGTAGTTTTGAATACAATTAAGAAGTGATTCTACTGCTTTAAAATATAGATTAGTGAGACCAAGAGCAAGTATTTCATTAATTTGTTATCAGGTATGTGATAATTACTCATCAGAAACACTATGGGGGAAGTTCTGGTTCAGGTATGAATTGGACTAGATGCCTGACTGAGGTCCATTCCAAATCTGAGATTCTGTGGTCCAGGACCAGTATATATTATATACATTTGCTTCTGATAGAATAGAATCTCCTTTTTCATTTGACAATACAGAAAAGTAGATAACTAATAGAACTGAGATTCATCAAGGATAGACTTTATCCCTGACAATATCTTTGATATATTGAGTGACTGCTCTTAAGTAAAGTAGATCAAGTTGGATTTTAGCTTGACACATGTAGTCCTGTTTTTCTTTGGTGGTTAATTACATAGACAGAAGGGAATCATCTATCCTAAGTCCTTCTCTTGCTTTCTCCCTTTTCTATTTTATCATTTAAAAACAATTCCTCAAGCAGAGAAAGAAGAGGTAAAAAAACAAACAAAAAAATCAAGCTTATCAGTTCTCTTACTTGTTTGCACCTCTTCTAAAGTGTTTGATGGAGAAGTCAATAGAAATAGTCGAAATAGATTTGGGAGATTAGATTTACCCTAAACATGTTATTCCTCTTCCTTAAATGATTAGGTGGGGTTGGAAGTAAATGAATGGTTCATAGCTTATAGTTTCTGTAAGTTTGTGGGAAATCGATTCATTAAAAAGGGGAGATGGGTCTAAAGGTACTAAATGGTGAGATTATAGTAGTGAAAAGGATCTACATGGTGCTAGTATTTCCATGCCTTTTAGAAATGTCATCCCGAACATTGATGATTCTAATATACGAATAAACAATATGTGGAATGACTCTTATACCAGATGATGAGGGAATAAATATTTGTCTAGAAAATATATGCAGCAAAGAATAATTAACATAAGAACATCAGCTAATGATATATGAACAATTTTGAATCATAGCAAAATGACTTGCTTGCAAGTACAGATGAAATAAAATTCAATGTTGCTTTATAATTATACCACTGGCCTTTGTTGATTCATAAAAGCACATTTGAAACTTGATTTCCAGTCAAATCAACACATGTAATTTTGGAAAATGACTTGAGTTTATTGTCAAATATAAAACCCAGAGTCACTCTGGGTGTAATAAACACTTTAGATGACTTCTCTCTTGCTCTGTGAAAAAGAAATGCTCTTATTTGTCTACAATTATAAGCTGTAATTAGTTCATTCATTGAGTACTTTTTGAGTGACTACATGTTCATGCATGTGCCAGGAACTTTGGGGGATACAAAATAAGAATCATCCCTTGACCTCAAGTAGCTAAGGATCATTTTGGAAAGACAAAACACAGCCATCTCTCTCTCTCTCCCTCTCTCTCCCTCCCTCCACACCTCTCTCCCTCTCTCCCTCCCTGTCCCTTTCTTTCTTTCTCTCTCTCTCTCTCTCTCTCTCTCTCTCTCTCTCTCTCTCTCTCTCTCTGTGTCTCTCTCTCTGTCCCTCTGTCTCTCTGACCATTATCGTAAATGCATGCTTTTCAATAGCCTCCTTTCCCCTTAATGCATATACCAGTTTACCCATGGCCCACTACTACCAAATTATTCAGTATGATGCTTCCCCTTCTAAAGAAATCATATTAGGCAGGGTCTGTCCATTAGTCTTTATTTTAAGTCATATCAGGGCTATATTGTACTTGACAGCAATAAAGTTATGCTTCTTTAGAAAAACTATTCTTTAATCAGATTTTTTTCACCAACTCAGAAGTATTGTATTCCCTTCTTTCCCCTGCCCCACCAATTAGTCTGAAATAGTAGATATAACTGTTCCTTAAATTCCTTGTGTTATTCCCATTATAGTTCTTGATGACCTGGGAACATATGCTACCATTTCTTCACCCAGTATACTTCAAAAAATGTCACATATATACATTAGAGCTAAAAATCTCACTGCTTGAAGGACAGAAGTACACACTGGTAATCCAAGCAGATTTAGTAAGGATTTTGTCAGTGCAGCAAGATGTCTTGTCAGTGTTTCTTTTTATTCTTTTTTTTTAGAAATCATTTATCTAGCAAATTTTCAGCTAACCCTTGGGGAACATGCAGTGGGGATTTTGACCTGAAATATAATAGGAATTGGAATATTTGGTCCAATCCCTGAGGGAATTACAATCTATCATCCTTTATTTCTCCTTCTTTTCTCAGTCAAATTTCTTTTTAAAAAATCTACACCTATTTTCTCTGAATCCTATCTCTCTCTTTTACGTGCTCTGCAATATGGCTTCCAATCTCATCATTCAACTAAAGCGACTCTCTCCAAAGTTACCAATGATCTTTTAAATCCCACATCTTATAGGCTCTTCTCAATCCTCATCCTTCTTATTCTCCCTGCAGCTTTTGGCACTGTTGACTTACCCTGTCTTCTTCACTCTCTGGGTTTTTTATGACAGCATTCTCTTTCTTGATTCTCTTCTTACATGTCACTCCTTATCTGTCTCCTTTGATGGATCATTATTCCTGCCCCCCCCCCCAAGTGTGGGTGTTCCCAAAGGCTCCATCATGGACCCACTTCTCTTCTGCCTTTGTACTTTCTCATTTAGTGATCTCCTAAGCTCCCAGTTATTCAGTTATTATCTCAGTGCAGATGACTCCTAGATCTATATTACCCAATTCTAGTCTCTTTCCTAAATGCCACATCACCAACTGCCTATTTTACATTTTGAGCAGGATTTCTTAGATGTAGCTCAAATTCAGCATATCTAAAACTGAACTCATTATCTGAATTTCTCCATTTCTGTTGAGGATACCATTATTCTTCCATTTACCCAAGCTTACAACCTCAGTGTCATCCTTTACTATCATACTCTACTATTACTCTCCTCACACATTCAATCTGTTGCCAAATATTGCTGATTCTGTCTCCACATTGTGTCCTATATATGCCATCTTCTCTCCATTCACTTGGCCACTATTCTGGTTCAGCTCTTCAGAATCTCTGACTTGGACCATTGCAGTATTTTTCCATCTGGTGTCCCTTCCTCCCTGCTCTAATCTATCTTACACTTAGATAGTAAAGTAATATTTACTAATGCTTTAGGTCTTACCTCATTTCATTCGTCACCTAAACAAAATCCAGTGGCTCCCTATTTACTTCTTTCACCAACTCCTCCAGCCTGTAAAACTATTCAAAACCTAGCACTTTCCTGCCAGCACTCAACAGTCCATACGTCCTGGCAGATTTGTTGTCCTGTTCAGATAAAATCCCGTCTTCCATTACTGAACCTTTATACTTTATGCTGACTTTATACAGGCTATGAGTGCCTATTGGAGTTCTTAATTTCCTTTAAAACTTAACTCAGTTGCCTACCACCTAAAGGTAATAGTGTTCTCCCTCCCCAAATTACCTTGTATTCATTCTGTGTATATTCTGTACCTACACATGTATACATGCTATCTCTTCCGTTAGAATGTGAGCTCCTTCCATTAGAATATTAGTTCCTTGAGGACAGAAACTGTTTTACTTTTTTCTTTGAATCCTAAGCACATGCACAATGTCTGACATTTATGCAAATGTAATAAATGTGTTTGATTTTTTACTAGTTGATCATCAGGGAAACATTTTGTTTAATTCATATATGAAACTTCTAGAGAACATAAGTATGTTCATAGCAATGGGGTAGAATGAACATTAATGAGTGTAGTGAGTACTCAGAGCAAAGGAGGGATCATTTTAAGATGGGGAAAATTAAATAAAATAATAAATTAAAATTTTTAATGGAGGTAAAGAGAAGACTTTTTAAACTATATTTTATTTATTTGATTAAATATTTCCCAATTGTGTGTAAGAAATTTACAATCTTTTTTAAAAAATTTGAATTCCAAATTCTGTCTCTCTTTTGCTTCATTTCATCTAAGTCTTCCCAGGTTTTTCTGAAACCATTCTGCTCATCATTTCTTACAACACAATATTATTCCATCACAGTCATATACGACAACTTTTATAGGCATTCCTCAGTCCCCTAAATTTTTAATTTTTTGCTACCACAAAAATAGCTGCCATAAATATTTTTTTGTATAACTAGGTCCTTTTCCGTTTTCTTTTATCTCTATGATATACAGACCCAGTAGTATTATTGCTGGGTCAAAGGGTATGCATAGTTTTATAGCTCTTTGGGTATAGTTCCAAATTCTTCTCCAGAATGGTTAAGCCACTTGATAACTACAACAGCAGAGCATTGGTGTCTCGATTTTTCCACATTCTCTCCAGCGTTTGTCATTTTCCTTTTCTGTCACGTTAGCCAATCTGTTAGGTGTGAGGTGGTACCTCAGAGTTGTTTTCATTTGTATTTCTCTAATCACTAGGGATTTAGAGCAATTTTTTGTGTGATTATTGGCTCCACCCCTAAAAGTTTATCAAGAGAAGACTTTTTGAAGGAAGTAAATATTGAATCAGGCTCTAAATAAAGTAATGGATATGTATTGGTAAACATATTTTAGGCAGGAGGGTACTTAGGAAGGAAGAGAACCCGAAGAACAAGGGAAATGAGGCAAGAATAAGCAAGCTATATACATGAGGAATAGTAAGGCTGACCTCCCTGGAGTAAATTTACCATGTTGATTCTTCAAAGAGAACTAATTAATGGACAGTGAATTTCAGGTGCTCAGCTAAGTTATTTAGACCCCTTCTTCCCCCCCAAAAAAATTTAGTGTGATTTTGGAAGTGTAGAGGACTCCCAAGTGAAGAAAATTCATCCACCAGTGCAGATGAGCAACTGTTTTGCAACTTAGAGTTTTAGATAGTTGTCTGAGGTCACTGAAAGGTTAAGTGACTTGCCCAGAATCAAATGGCTAGTAGGTGTCCAAGCAGCACTTGAACTCAAGTCATCCTGACTCACACAACAATCTTTATCCAGTAGAACACTCTGGCCATGTCTTCATCTTATGTTTACTGTGCACTTAATATGTATTTTTTGTTGCTGTTGTTGAAAGACAATGGAAAGCTCGTTCTTAAGCATGGAGTCAATATGATGGTGTTGTCTTTTAAACCCTGAAGCACTTTTTAAAATTTCACTTTTTTGTTATGAACTTCACAAACGTCACTGACATGAACAATTTAATATACAAAGAAAAGACAAAGGGGATCTTGTGAAAAAACTTGAGTCTCTATTATATACAGCTTGGTATTTTTAAAGTGAATATTATTTAACTTGATAACACCCTTCTTGTCTGTGTCCCCTTCTGAACTTCCTTTGGCTCTCTTCTGAATATTTTTTAGATGTTCAGTTTGAGGAGTGGCGCGGTGAAGAGAGCACCAGCCCTGGAGTCAGGAGGAGCTGAGTTCAAATCCAGCCTTAGACACTTAACACTTACTAGCCCTGTGACCTTAGGCAAGTCACTTAACCACAATTGCCCTCCATTCCCCCTCCAAAAAGAAAAAAAAATGTTTAACTTGATGTTCTTTGCTCTCATTTTTTTTTCATCAATACCACTACCCATTCACATCTGCTATTCTCTACCTCCAAATAAAATTCTTCTCTTGTAATAAAGTGGGAAAAAAAATAATCACACACTGGGCATGTCTGAAAATGTATTTCATATTGTGCACCTCCACAGTCCAGCATCTGACAAAATACAGATGGCATGCTTCATCAATCTTCTGGAGTTGTGGTTGGTCATTATATTGATCACAGTTTTTAAAGGGTTTTTTTCACCCTTTACAATGTTGTGGTTACTAAATAAATAGTTATTTTGATTCTGCTCACTTCACCCTAACTCAGTTCATATTCTCTGAATCCATCTGCTCCTTTCATCATTTCTTATGGCATAATGGTATTCTATTACTGTCATATACAGTACTGTAATTTGCCCAGCTATTCCCCAACTAATGGACATCCAGTCACTTTATTTTCAATCCTTTGCTACAAACATTTTTGTATGTATCAGTCCTTTTCTTCTGTATTTCAGCCTTTGGGGAAGGGGTATAATATGCCTTGCAATAATGTCTCTGAAGCAAAGGGTATATATGAGTTAGTGATTTAGGGAATATGGTTCCAAATTTCTGTTCAGAATGGTTGAACCAATAGTGCCTTGGTGTGCCTACAGCCCTTTCCATAAATGTCATTTTTCTTTTTTGAAATCCTTGCCAATCTGATGAGTATGAGGTATATATTAATTTACATTTTTCTTGTTATTAGTGATCTGGAGTATTTTTATGTAGTATTGCCAGCTTATGTAATGTTTTAAAAAAAAAACTTCCTACTTGTAATTTGACTACTTATCTTTTGTAAAATGGCTTTTGTTCTTAAATATTTCTATCAATTCTGTTTATATTTTGTCTGTCAGACCAATATCATAGAATTTTCAAGCAAAGATGTTTTTTACCAGTTAACTTTTTCTTTTTTTTATTTTAACTTTTATTTATTTTAGTTTACATCATTCATTTCCATGACATTTTGAGTTACAAATTTTCTCCCCATCTTTCCCTTACCCACCACCCCTAAACAGCCATCCCATTGTATAACCCCTCCCCCAATCTATTCTCTCCTATATTCTCCCCCATCACCCCTCTGACTTTCCGGTAGGGCAGGATGGATCTCCCTACCACAGTGCCTGTGTATCTTAAG
>JAQQSU010005595.1:0-13754 GCA_028627135.1 Pseudochirops cupreus | reverse complement strand
GAGAAAATATGTAACTCAAAAAAATTTAATAAAATAAATTTAAAAAAAACAAAAAAAACTAGAAAGTGAAGTGGGGAAGGGATACTTGGAACAAAGTTAGTCTCACAACAATGAATCTGCTGTATAGCTCAGGAAGCGAAGGGAAGCATGACTGGCATTGGTCTAGAAATTGTGGGCCAAGTGAGACAACCAGAATTCCAGACGTTAGGAACCACAGCATGGGAGTTCCTAAACTGAAAGAGTTCAGTGCTTTAGGAGAAGGACTCTAGTTCTGGTGGCAAGATGATTGGTGAGAAAACGACCAGGGAATAGAAATAAGAGGTCATTTAGAGTAAGCCCCATATTTGAACTTTGAAGACATGAGCACAGAGAGGGTCAGGATTTGGATTAAGGTGGCATCATTAGTTTCAGAGGTAGGATATGTGCCCAAGTTCTCTGATGCTAGAACTAATGCTCTTTCCGTTGCCTATTGTAATATTTTTTTGGTAAATGTAATTTGTATAAAGAAAGACCGCGAAGTAAACACATTGAAAAGCTATCCCACATTAAGTTGCCCCTAACACATCATTTTGCAGTCAAGTTATTTTTCTGAAACTATTAAAAAAATAAGCATCAACCCAAAGTTAGTTTTATACCCCATCCTTTCTATTGCACCCTCTGATGAAAATGCGAGAACACTGGCCAAAATTAAGAAAGTCAGAAAGACTAAGAATATAACATAAGAGTTCAAATCCTTTCTCTGCCACTTATATGTATGACCTTGAACAAGTGACTTAATCTCTAAAGCCTCTTTAAGCTCAAAATCCATGGGACTATGAATCACGTCTTGCGTCTTCTCATTGTCTCTTCCAGACTCTCACTCAAAACCCTTTTTTGCCTTTGACAAAGAACTCTAGACCAATATTATTAATGAATATATATTCATATTTTTAAATAAAATAATTTCAAATCAGCTATAGCAATTATTCAAGAAATCATTCATTATGATTTTTACATTTATACTAGGACTACAAGAATGACTCAACATTCAGAAAATATTTGACAATAATCATTATCCCTAAAACATTCAGTCAAATGATTATGTCAATTATGGAGAAAAAAGCTTACAATAAAGTATAATTCACATGTATCTTAAAAGCCTTATAAAATGTTAAAGTAGCAATATAATTTTTAATATTAAAAAAGTTCTCTAAAACCAAAAGTAAGCATCATATGGAATGGGGACATATTAGAAGCATCCCCAATAAATACATGAGAAAAACAAAGATGCCTGATCTCCCCACTGTTATTTAATAGAATTCTAGAAATGGTAGGAATATGACAAATGATAGACAGTAAAAGTGTAAAGAGAAAGAAATGATATAATATTTCCATTTCCTAATTGTATAATGTTTTACTTAGAAGATTATAGGGAATCAAAAAAAATTAAGTGAAAGACCAGCTTCAACAAAGTTGTAGGCTACAAAATAAAGGGGAAAATATTAAAAAGAGGATTTCTATATAATAACACAAAAACTTCAAAAGGCAGGAATAAAAAAGGGTATCCTATGGAAAAGAGCTATGAAATTAGAAAAATATTGTAGTGAAATGTTTGAAAATCAATCTACCCAATTACACTCAATAGTTGTATAAATTCAATTACAAAATGCTCCTTAAAGAAATAAAGAACTTAAATAATTGGGGAAATTTTCAGTGTTCAAGGTCGAGCTGTACCAAATAAAAAAGATAATAATGACAAAATTAATTTAAAGTCTGAATACTATTAAAATCACCTATCAAAGGGAGAGTTCCTTAAAGGAAGACCTTACTTTTAATGAAGAGATAAAATCACGGAAAACACATTGGGTATGACAAAAAATATATGTCTCATTTTGCTCTCCCTGCCACCTTTTAGTCTTCCTGAAGTTGTAACAGATCACTGTATTGAGTTCTAAAGTATCTCAAAGTTATTTTCCTTTACTATATTATGGTCATCATATAAATTGTCCTTTTTTTTTTTTCACCACACTTCACAACTGACTCTAATATGTTATAATTTGTTGTCATAGTCTAATTATTTGGTACCAACCTTTATCATGTAATTAGCAGAACAGGAAAGACACTGTGGCAGACAAGGATATCTCAGATATCAAGAAAATGAAGAGCTAGTTAAAATAGAAAACATTCACTAATCAAGGCAGCTAGATGGCACAGCACATAGAATACTGGATTTAGAATAAGGGAGATTCATCTGCATGAGTTCTTCAGACACTTGGTATGTGAGTCAGTAAGTAACTTAATTTTGCTGGCCTCAGTTTCCTAATCTGTAAAATTAGTGGGAGAAAGAAATGACAAACCACCCCAGTATCATTGCAAAACAAACCTCAAATAGGGTCATGAAGAGAAAGACACAACTAAAAAATAACTGAACTGAACTGACAGGCTAATCACAAGTACATATTAAAATGATGGAGAAATTTTAATAATGCAGATTAACCTTAAATGTGTTTTGTGTATTCATATGCATATATACATACATGTATATGTGTGTGAATATATACGTATATACAATATGTATATATACATGTACATACATACACAATTGTGAGAAAGAGAGAGAGAGAGACAGAGAGAGAGAGAGAGAGAGAGAGAGAAAGTTGTTAGATTTTACCAACATATCCCTGCTTTATGTGCACAATTCTAAGTTGCTTTCCAGAATAATTGAACTGATTCTTAATTCTTCCAAAAGTACATTATTATGTTTGGCTTCTAATAGCTCTTTGAACAATTGTTATTTTCATCTACTGCAATCTTCACCAGACTAATAGAGTGTGAAGTGGAACATCAGTGTATCACAGAGTTACTCTATTTTATATTTTTTATTAGTTATTTAGAACAGTTTTCCATATGGTTGTTTATATTTTACATTCTTTCATTTGTAAACAGTCTTTTAATATCCTTTGATCATAGTTAGGAAATGATTCTGGTTTTTATCTTTAAAAAAAAATTCCTACATATCTTGGATAGTATTTATTAAAGAAACTTCCAGTAAATTTCCCCCCAGTTAATTGTTTCCTTTCAACTTCTTATTCTTATTTTATTTTTTCCTCAATTACATGTAAAAAGAATTTTTGTCCTTCTTAAAAAACAAGCAAACAAGTGAGTTCCAAATTCTCTCCTCAAGAAGGCAAGGGATCTGATACAGATTATACATGGGCAGTCATGTGAAATATTTCCACACTTGCAATGTTACAAAAGAATACACAGACAAAAACAAAACAAGAAAAATAAAGAAAAAATACACTTTGATCTTCATTCAGACTCTATCAGTTCTTGCTTGGCAATTTTCATCACAAGTCCTTTGGAATTGGATCATTGCACTGTTGAGAAATTGGATCATTGGATCCAAAGATCTGTTGAGAGAAGGTAAGTCATTCACAATTGATCATCAGACAACATTGATGTTACTGTGCCAAATGTTCTGCTTCTACTCACATCACTTTTTTCCATTGAAGAAATATATTTAGTTTTGGTGGGTAGCTTCATCTTTAACCTATTTGTCCAATTTTACTTTTTTAAGGAGCTCTTTTCTTCAGTGAATTTTTGTATCTCTTTTTGTATTTGTCCAATTTTGCTGTTTGTGTTAGTATCTTCAGTATTTTTTGTGACTCTTTTATCATGCTATTGAATCTCTTTTATAGTTTTCTTGAATCACTCTCATTTATTTTCTTAATTTTTCCTCTCCCTCTCTAACTTGATTTTAAAAATCATTTTTGAGCTCTTCCTGGAATCACTTTTTGGATCTGTATCCAATTTATATTTTTCTTTGTGACTTTGCAGGAGCTGTTTTGATTTCATTTTCTTCATCTGTGTTGGTATCTTAATCTTCCCTGTCACCATAGTAGTTTTATATTATTAGGTTCTTTTTTTTTTTTGGTGTTGTTTTCTCATTTTTCTAGCCTATTTCTTGACTTTATATTTTATGTTGAAGTTGGGCTCTGCTCCTTGAATGCAAGGGCTACTGTCTCAAATTTTAGGTTATTCTTGATGCTATTTTCAGAGCTGCTTTTGGAGATGTGTAAGTTTTTGGTTCTTCTGAGGTCGGAAAATTGAAGGAGTGCTGTGGTCACTGCTCTCCACCTGTGCTCTGGCCTGTGAATGACACCCTGTACTCTTCTCCACCTTGGAACTGTGTCCAGATCCCTTTCACCCTTATGGGCATAAATACTCTTTTCTCATTTCCCTGGAAATATGACTTTGGTTCCTACCACAAGCATTAATGTTCCTTTTCAACTTGTATCTGAAGCCAAGACCCCTGGCCCCTTAAAAGTCGCCATAGGCACTCTTCTCTTTCCTGAAACTGTGAATAAGGCCCCTAATTCACTGCTCTTCCTTTTTGTCTTGGGACTACAATCTAGAACCATGCATGGGAAATGACACAACTTCCTCCTCCCAGTGCCAGAAGATGGTCCTCTATAATCTCCTTCTGACCAGGTGTCTGTCTCCTTCACCATTTGTGAACTGAGATCTCCTAACATTGCTGCAACTGGAGATGCAGCTGACCTGCTGATGCTTTGCTGGGGTGTGGCATGCACTACACTGTGCTCCAGGCCCAACAACCACTCCCATGAGATAGACCTTTCCTATCAACCTCCACAGTTGTCAACTCTTGAAAAATTCTTTCACTTTGACATTTTGTTGGTTGAGTGCTCCAGAATTCATTTAGAGACGTTATTTTAAAATTGTTTGACAGGGAATTTTGGAGAGGTCAGCTGAATTCCTGTCTTTATTCCACCATCTCAGTTTGCTTTCCTTTGTATTTCTAATCGCAATTGATTTTGCTTATCAAAAGTTGTCTTTCTTTTTCAATTTTTTGTAATCAAATCATCTATTACCTCTTCTATGATGATCTCTTTTGTGTTCTTGAATTCTTCCCTTACCTCTAATTAGAAAAGTATCTCCTTCTATTTGGCACATACAGGTGTTCAGGAAAGACTCTTGTGTGAAGTTTGCCAAACCATTTTTAGGGTTGCTTATCCACCTTTGGTATCTGACTGATTTACCAAACTCTCACTTATGATGCCAAGTTTCTGTAACATGCACAATGGACATACCGTAGTAAATTTTTTGGCAGATCTCAATCGTAGTTATAGGTACACATCAATGACTCTCAAACATGTTTCTACTCATGACTGAATATTTTTTGTTGTGAGGGAGCTGAAGTCCAATATTGGAGAGTATGCTGGTAAGTGTAAGTTCTATATGCCTCCTAACCATCCAATGGAAACTCTGTATAGTCTTTGAAAATAACTGGGGTACACATTATATTGTTATATTCCTGCAATCCCATTAAATTTTAAATTCCTTTTTTTGTAAAAAGCTTTTATGGAGTTGGAGTTTTTGCTGATCTTCTTAGTCAAGAGAAGATCATGAGGCTTGGACTATATAGGATTTTGACACAAGCCCAGGAACAATTTGGGATTGGGAACTGGAGCTATGAGAGGGAGAGAAAAGAGGCAGCAGCAGCTGGGAACATGAGGAGGGATAGAGGGCTTAAACAGCTGAGCAATATTAGCAACTGACATTTTCCTTCCTCAGGGTTGCAGATGCTGATGGCAAGAGACCTATGTTGATCAGAAGGACAGAGACTCTTTCTGAGCTTCGAAGTTTGACTTGAAACTCACTACTCAGACAAATACCATTGAGAATGAAGGAGTTGTTTCTCTCAGAAAAGATGAGAAAGCATTCAGGTCTCTTGCCCTTCACACCCCAAAGCCATTCTTTCAGACATGGATTTAAAATAAATGCTTCTTAGTTTTCCTTTAAAGCAAATTCCTAAGGTTTAAGTAATATTCTTGAGCCTTATTTCTTTAGCTGAAGGTCTTTGTTTTCTATCGTCTAGCAGATATGTCCTTAATGGTAATCAGTGGTCACTGAAGAGGAAGGGAAGTTCTGATGGGTTTTTGTATCATAGAATGTAGTAACTGGGTTTCTCCTAATATAGACTGGTGTTTTGTTTGTTTGATTATTTTGTTCATTTTTTTTTGTTTTGTTTTATTTTTTTAATTTTAATTTCAAGTATGACATGAGCTCCTGAGGTACCCTAAGGAATGAGATAGGTATGAACAGAAGACTTCTCTTTTCCTGCTAAGTAGTTGAGAAGTGGAAATTTTTTATGGTAAATTGCTTTTAAAATGACTATAGTTGGGGCAGCTAGGTGACATTGTGAATAGAGCATGGGTTCTGGAGTCAAGAGGACCTGAGTTGAAATCAGGCCTCAGATACTTGACACTTACTAGTGTGACCTTAGGCAAGTCACTTAACCCCTACTGCCTTATCTTCCCTTCTCTTCCCCCCCCCTAAAAAAAAAGCTACTATAGTTTTAGATTAAAGATATGCAACAGTTATACAGAAATTAGGTGACTAATATATCCAGCTCCATCTCTATCATAAGAAATGGGCTTATTTGTAGAATACAGTTCACTACAAGAAGAAAAATTTGTTGCTTTATCTAATCTTTGTCTCTGAAAAAATACAAAGGATTTTTAACTGATTAATAATAGTTTATAATAAATTTCCAGTTATCTGATTTTGTACGCTGCTAATTATTGGCGGAATGCAAAAAAAGTTTGACTTCAACAGGAAGTGGAACAGTGATTCTTCACTCCAAACTCATGTGATGATCAAATGTTTTCTCCAATTATTTGGGGCTTGAGATGATCCTAGCTGTCTTATAGACCTTATGACTAAAGATATAGAAAATGAAATTGCTAACATCTGTCCTTACTTTGCATATATTTTGGAGTTTTGAGATATAAGATTCTTATGTGAACAAAGGATTTAGAGCTGAAAGGAAACTTAGTATATAGTCTATTATAATTATTTTAAGGGTGCAGCTAGGTGGTTCTATGAACAGAGTACTGGACTGGGAGACAGGAATTCCTGAGTTCATATACAGCCTCAAATACTTTCTGGCTTTTTGACCCTGGGCAAGTCACTTAACCCTGTTTGCCTCTGTTTTCTCATCTGTAAAATGAGTAGAGGAGGAAATGACAAACCATTCCAATGTCTTTGCCAAGAACACCTCAAATGGGGTCACTAACAAAAGCAAATTTATTTTATAGAAAAATAATGATACCTAGAGTAAAACATGGTCGAACATGTTGCTGATCCAGAATTTGGACCCACATGTTATGAGTGCAATGTGAGTAGTCTTTCAGGTGTATTTTGTTGGTTGTTTCCTAGATAACTTTGCTCACAGTGATGAAGCTGTTTAACCTTTTCTGCCTGAAGTCCATTCCAAGCTATGACATAAATTAAACTTAGTACTTGAGACAAGAATATTTTTCATGGAGATTCTGTCTCCCTATAGAAGTCATTTATATGCTATATATAAATATTATATTCCATTTAAAAATTAATTTGTTCTTAACATAAATAAAATTAAAATTATTGAAAAGGTTTTCAGTATATTTTTTGAAGAAAAATATGTTAGCATGTTATACGTGATTTTCCCAAACACTGCTCTTTAAAATAATAATAATTCTTGTTAGTAAAATGAATTCTATATAGCAGAAAGCTTATTTTGTATATGAAGACCTTTAGGAAAATTATTTTAGTGTTTCAGCTTTCAGTTTCTGTATAACCCTTGGGTGGGCATTTGAAGACACCAAAACATACCTGTAGGGCATTTGTGGATTAAGTAATAAGTGGTAGGTCTCCCACTGGGACTTTGTGTTTATCATTATCATCTTAGTACAGAAAATATTCAGACTGGTAATGATTCTGTGCTACCTGCTGTGAGGGATTTCAGCTCCAATGTAACATTTAATAAAACATTATCACTAGAGTTCAGGGAAGCTGTATTGATAAGATCTGTCTTCAAAAGACATTGGATGGCTCAGGGAGTGCACATATACACACCAGAAATAATGAAATAGAAGCAGAATCCATAAAAAAGATAAATTTTCATCTAAACTAATGAAAAGAAATAGTAAATACAGAAAACATCTGTAAAAATCTCACATGTAAATAGTGAAAAAGGTTGTGTAAATGAACGTGTAAATGAAATACACATAGTACAAATGAACCAGTAAGTGAATAATTAAAAAAAAAAACTAAAATAAGTCATAGTTGGATATATGTATGTGTGCGTTACCCCCCCCACACACAAAGTAGTGAGTTAACTCAAATCTCTGAACTCTAAGTAAATTTACATAAGTATATAATTGTCTCGGTATGTATACATGCATGTTGTATTATATATGTATATAATAGCTTAGAGATAATTAAATTATCTAAACTCTAAGTAAATAAATATAATGGTTATATGTCTATGTATGTTTATATATCATATATAATGTATATATATGCATGTATGTATATGTATGTGTAAAACATATATGTTGTATGTGTGTCTTTATCTCTAGCTTATGGGTAACTCTAAATCAACAACCAGGGGACTGAAATATTTTCCGACATTGTAATGGACTGGTGCATTCAAAATTCCACTGAGACTCCAAACTCAGAATTTGCTGATATTCTTCAACTATTTTTTACAGGAAGAAAAAAAAACAACCAAAAAAAATTGTTCTAATTACATTTTAAACTGACTTACTAGGACTATGTATTTTCTGCATTTCATATCACTTCTTTCTTGCTTTTTAAATTGAGAAATTGTTGAAAATTATCAATAACCAGCCTGCTCACACTCTGAACTTTTCCAGACAGTTCTTATAAGTGGAGAAAGCATTTAAACATTCCAGGCTTTAGCATCCTCCTCTGTGAAATTGGGATAAAACATTGCCTGCCACCCAAAACTATTGTTGCTTCTCAAGGCAACCTACTCTTCTTTGATATAGCTCCAATTGTTAAGAAGCCTACACTCATATAAAGTTGAAATCTTGCCTCTCTTTAAATTCCACCCGAAAGTCTGAGATCTATACTCTCAAGAAAGGAAAGAATGAGTGTGCTACCTCTTTGGTAAAACAACCCTTCAAGATTTGAAGAATGCTTTCTTGGTCTTCCTATGTGTTTGTGACTCTAACCAAAATATATTTAATTCCTTTGCTTCTCATATGGCATTATTTCCAGAACTTTCCCCATCCATCACCCTCCTCTAAAAACCCATATGTCTCTTGTTTGTAAATATTTCCTTCAAGTGGGGTAAACAAAATTTGCCTGATGCTCTAGATGTGGTTTGAGCCCAGAGGATACTAGGACTATCACCTCCATTATAACACTATGAACGAAGAGGTCATTTCCTTCTTCCCTCCCTCCCTCCTCCCCTCCATTCCACCGTCCCTTTCTCCCTCTTTCCTTCCTTCCTTCCTTCCTTCCTTCCTTCCTTCCTTCCTTCCTTCCTTCTCTCCTTCCTTCCCCCAAGTTGGTATCATTTTTTGTTTTTCTTTCTTCACAGGTTTTTTTTTCTTTCTCTTTTGTTCATTTGTAATGGTGCTTGGTACATGTCTGAACCACCTATAACTGTGTAATCCACATGGAAGAAGATAGGGAATTGCTTTTAGGAACGAAAGACATTCTACATTGGCCTACTATATAGTTGAGAGAAGCACACACACACACGCATCTTTAAAATGATCAGATTCAGTATGGATTGGGAACTCCCAACCCCCTTACATTACACCACAATCCTAACTGAGTTAAAATTTAGTATGTACATTCCTGAGACAACAGAGTCAGTTTACATAGAAGAATTTACATGGAAAGTCATAAGATATCAGAGAGAAAGGGATCAAATATAACACCGAAAGTATACAAAGGATTCATGAAGCAACCAACACCCAAGCTTTTTTTTTTTCCTTAAGGAAGAGAATTACTTCAGCAGGTAGACTTAGAAAAAAAAAACAAATTCTAAGCATAGAGATGGCTGGTACAAATACACAGTGGTGAAAATGGGGCATAAAAATTTTGAGGAATATCTAGTAGTTCAGGTAAGCTATGGTGTGGAATAGATGAAGCTTCTGTTTGAAAATGTACAGTTAGTGGAATCTCACTACATAATAAGAGGCCATCCTATTTTAGAAAGTCTATGAATTTTATCTTTGTTGCCAATATCCTAGTAGAAAACCTCATCACCACTAGCCTGGATTATTGTAATAACTTTCTAACAGATGTTCTCGTCTCTCTTCTTTCACCCTAGTCATTCAAATCCATAGATTGACCATTTCACTGTTGCTCTTCTGTGCATAAAAATCTTAAATGCAGTCCTAGAACCCACTAAGTAAAGTTCAAATTCCTTTGACAATCATTTAAGTCTTTTTACTTTCTGGAAATATTCAGTCTTCTCATTCTTATTACACATCATGTCTCTTCATTCACACTATTATTGAGCCAAATTAGACCGTTCCCTTCTTGAAACAAGGCTCTATCTTTTATCTGCATGCCCTTGGACACACTGCACCATGTTCCTAGAATGCTCTTCTTCCCTCTTTTTGTCAGTTTTATCCCTGTCCATCCTTTAAAACCCAAATCATATTCCATGTCTTCTATGAAGCTTTCCCTGATTTTTTCCTTGGTTAGCAATATTTTCTCAATAAGACCTCACATAATTCTTTGTTTAACAACTCTTCAATTCATGTATATCATATTGTATTGTGTAAAATAGTTCTCTCTGTTCTGACAATGCTTTACAAGGTTGTAAACTCATGAAATGCAAGGACTTCGTTTTACACAATCTTTGCATCTCCTTCAGCAACTATAGTCCCCTGCACAGGGAAGATACTGCATAAATGTTTTGTTTTTTAAAAAATAATAATAACATTGACATAGGACTTTAGGTAAATCAAAGTGCTTTATATGTATTATCTTATTTGATCCTCACAACATTGGGATAATTACAATCCACATTTTATTGATTAATAAGCTAAGACTCAGAGAAAACCTCATGTGGCAGTTAAAATCTTCTGTTCTCCAAGTTCAACATCCTTCTCAGTAGGTCACAAGAGACTTGACTGTTGTTGAATTTACAGGGTTTAGAAACTGATTAGTTGAGAGAAGAATCAATTAGGATGCAACAATTTTGATACTATATTGGTGACACCATCAAAAGAGATAATTTGGGAAATTCTTGTTTGTAGACACACTGCCTTAACTGATAAGTAGTTTTTCTTTTGTGCTTCTCAAACTCCTAAGATTTCAGTTTTCAAACTTCAATTCTTCACTAGTACTTTTTTTTAGCATTCCATTTACTTTTTAAAAGATGACAGCTTCTTTTTTTTGCACATCACCTTCACTTCTGAATTCATTCTTTTTCTTCTTCTACCCATTGAATCATACCTCAAAACAGCAACTACAAAAAAATAGAAAAAAGCTTTCCAAAATTAATCTACATAAGAACACTGTTAGTCTACCACACCCATATTCCCTTCCCTCTTAAAGGTAGGAAGAGAGGTGAGTTTTCTTTTTTCTTAGCTTAAGTGTGGTCCTCATAATTACACAGCATTCAGTTTCATTGTGTCTCGTTGTTATTCTTCTTCTTCAAATTGGCATTTACAATGTCATTTCCTTGTATATATTCATATCTATCTATCTATCTATAGATATATGTATCTCTCTCCATATATATATATATATGTATATATATATATATATATACCTATATACATACACACACACATCACACACACATATATATATTCCTAGTGTGTCTTTATTGTATAAAATAAAGATGGTCCTAGTGTCCTGTGGGCTCAAACCATATATATTTCTTTCAAAGTATACTGAGTCTTCCCTTTGTTTTGAAAGATACTTAATGTTTTGTTTTAAATTTCACACCAAGGTTGGATTGATTGGAACTTAAGCAGACTCACCTAGCTGCAAATGGGATGGTTTCTGTATATGTGCCACGATTCTCAAATATCCTTACACATTTCATTGATAAACATGAAATTCAAACTTGATTACTTAAAAACAAAATATTCTGGCTGGTACATTAGACAAAGAAATTCAAGATTTGGATTTTAGTCCTCCTCTTCCTCCTCTTCTTCTTCCTCTTCCTCTTCCCATACCACTATTATTCCTGTCTCTGCTTTTTCTTTTGCAATTATCCCTTTTCCCCTAACAACACAGCTATAGCCCTAGTTCAAGTTCCCTTGAACTTGACAATAAAGTAAATTCTTTAATATTGTCATAACCTACTAAATTTTCTCCTTCATTCTAGTCTCTCCTCTTTCTAATCTATCTTCCATATATTTGTCAAATGGTTATTCCAAAAAAAGGTATTACCTTTTTTCCTCTTGTACCAAAAGCTCTAATATTTTGCTTTTGCCTTAAATTAATCAAATACAAATTCTTGTGTTTTATCATTTCAAGCCCTGTACAATTTGGTTATTACTGATGTTCCTAGACTTCTTGTACATTCCAGCTCTTTAATTATTTTTCCCCTTGTAAGTCCAGTTCAGCACTTAGCACAGTTAATGGCACATAGATACTACATTCTTGATTGATTGATTTCTTCATCTGGAAAATGAGAAAAGCTTATATACCTTGTCCATCTCACAGGGTTGTCCGGAAGGTGAATAGAGATTAATACACATGGGAGGACTTTGAAAACTATAAAGTGCTGTACAAATGTCAGTTTGTTTTTTCAGTCATAAGCCATGAACAGGCATAGAATAGGCAGGTGCAACTGAGCAAAATGTTTGTTATTATGTGCATTGAGAATCTGTGAGACACAGAGATCCTGCTAGGTGCTGAGCATGTGACAGTGTATCAGAGGCAGGGTTGACACTGCCTACATTTTCTCCCATGTGCAGTGAGTTAGCAAAGCTAAGTAGGCATAAAAGCAGCTCTTCTCAAGAGCAGCATGAACAGGCATCAATTCAGGAAGTTTCTGAAGCAATTTCTAGATAATTCTCCATGGGAACCATAAAGTTATACTGGAAAGAACATTGAACTTCTGAAAGAAGGTCTGGCTCTCAGTTGTATATTAAATATTTTGTATCTGTTCAGTCTAGATCATATCACTTTACTTCTCTTTCCTCATCTAGAAAATGGAGAGAATAATGTTTACACTATTTATCGTAGATAATATTTACACTACTTATTTAACGGGGCTATTTTCAAGAATAAAAATTAGTGTTTAAGTCAGCATGCAAATTCAAACTTTTACTCAATATAATTTTATTCAACAGGCATTTTATTGAGCAGCAATTAGGTAAAGAACATTGTGTTACCTCCTAGAATATGATCATTTAAAACAGGCATAGTGTCTGCTTTCAAGGAATTTATATTCTATTGTGAAGAGGCAACAGGTATTCAGTTAAGCATAAAACAAGTGAATTTGGGGAGGAAAAGAATATTATCATCAGCGTAGGGGTCGTGGTTCATCTCTCTTGCAGCCCAGTTTGCATTAAATAAGGAGAATATAACAAATATAGGAAATGATAACAAGTTAAATGAAGTGCAAATATGTGGCTAAGCCCTATGATTCTTTTATGAGGTGTAAAGTTCTCTCTGAAGAAATTAAAGGGGAGCTTAGAATGGATGGAATGAAGATTGACCATAACCCCTGTGGATTTTACCATGCTAATGTTGCTAGTTCTAGGTCATTTGAAAATGGAAAAGCTTTCTGTAGTTAGCCTCTGTTAGGAAGATTTCTCCATATTCCTTCCCAGCCATGGAATTTTGCAATGGAATTATAAACCCTGTAGGAGGCAAAATATTTTTACTTCTGTTGAGACAGAGAGAGAGAGAGACAAAGACAGAGACAGAGACAGAGAGACAGAGACAGAGACAGAGAGACAGAGACAGAGAGA